>JBCHJU010016338.1:0-12061 GCA_039654505.1 Plocamopherus imperialis | reverse complement strand
AGAGAGAGAGAGAGAGAGAGAGAGAGAGAGAGAGAGAGAGAGAGAGAGAGAGAGAGAGAGAGAGAGAGTGTGTTGTTCTATTTTGTTGTCCTTTTTTCAAGGTATGACATTTCTCACACAATATTATGTCAGTATTTGATTACCGGTAAACATTTGTCAATTTCATGCGTCTAAAGGAATTTATAGTAAAGATCAATGAAAATTATCATATGGTTTATTACCACATTGTCCTCTCTTTCTTTAAAAAAAAAAAAAAAAACAGCATTCAGCTAACAAACAAAGAAACATGGTGACCAATCAAGCAATCAACGCAATGATGAGACATTTCTGCAAACTTAATTACTTCATGTTATGATTTTCTCTCGGCCTGAAATGCTTGATCAATATTTTATAGAAGTGTTGCATAAGATTTGAGTGCATGGCTTAATTGAAACTACGTGTAATAAGACAATTCCATGCATAATACTCTAGTATCAAATATCAGTTACATACGTTGATCAAACAAAATATAAGTGTTTTGTTTTTCACTGAATATGCTATGAAATCAATCTATGAATTTATATTTTAATTTGTCTTATAACTCAAATGCGAATCATAACATAGAAAAATTATGTGATTTAAATTATTACATTATGATGATTTATGTAGATTGAAAAACAAATTTTAAAAATCCCATAAACAAGCAACACATTTTTGCCTCATTTATATAACTGCAATTGATAAATACCTGGACTGGGCTGTTTTTGCAGAAAACAACTTACCTATTATATTAGACTACGGTTTTGAATCCTTTAAATGTTACCTTTGATTCCAAAACACCCTAGATGAGAAAAGCAATTCCATGATTCTATGGGTCTTCTTTAAAACCATTTTGGTTTGATATTTATTTTACTCTCAACTAAAAACTGTGAAAATGTTTTAAACATTCTTTTTATCAGTTGATTTTTTTTATGAGGGTCTTTCTAAAAATGTTTTCGAATCATGTTGATTCCAGAGTGATTAGACATTGATCATGTTGATCCCAGCTTTACACTCTTTGAAATGAGTGATAAAATTATTGCATTTGCTCTGTAAAATTTCAATGTATTATTGTTTAACTCAATGATATCTTCCGTTTTTGAAACAGGCTGTTGAAGAGCCTACAGCCTAATCTTCTTTGTTACTTTATAGCTTTAAAAGCTCAAGCGTTTTATGGTATCTTAATAGCTTTAAATCTCTTTATTACTTTCACTTCTCAACCTTACAGTGTGTGAGTGTGATTGTTTGCTTTGATGTAAAAACTTTGCCGCTGAAATTGTATTTCAAACATTATAGAGATTTAAATATCTGCATCAGTTAAAGCAAAGTACACGTACATGTAACAGCCTGGCAATGCATTTAAATTTATGGGAAAAATGATTGATGTCTCTATACTTGATGAACCTTCAAACAAAAAATACGAAAAATGTAAAAACATATGTAAAACTATTCTTGAGGAAAGAACCCTCTTGTTCACTGTGACTACTGTATGAAGTCGATTTTTAAGTTTCAATTTTTAAGTTAAAACGCATACTTTTCCCCAATGAACAAGGTCAAGTCATTCATATCTTATACTTAGGTTAAATTTACATTAGTAAATCACTCAATCATTTTGAAATTGCATGCAAATGCGTGCTTATGTTTGTATTTTTGGCTGCAAAACTCTGACATGATGCATGATTCTCTTCATCACACATTTTTTCTTATTGAATGCAGGAAACGACGTTGTTTGGCTTGCATTGTTGCTGCTGCAAACGGCCGCCCGGCCTGTTATAAAATGTTTTGAAGTTTTGCCTGTGAAGCTTATTTTCTTTCAACTTTGTCATTCAAATTGGTTTCAGCCATTTAATAATTGTCTGTAATTGCAATTGAATCGTTGATTTTCTTTTTCAAGTTTCTGTGAACTAACGTAAAAAGATCCCTCCATTTTTATTTCATTTATTATTTTAAGAATAAACGAGTATATTTATGTAGTGGAGTATATAGCCTGTTTGGTTGATCTCTAATATCTATTTCCACTGAATATTTGTGCAATTTATACAATATTTTACCTCCGTATGGTCTTTCTTGGAAAACAATTTTTTTTGGTTAATCATTCGATTCGTATTCTTTTTGACAAGGCTCACTATTCACTTTGTCATGAACCGTCAATGTTTTTTCAGCATTACAGGCCTTTTTTGTACATTTTATAGGAGGACAGTTCTGATTTATCTAGATTGTAGAGGCTGTATCCTGACTGTGGGGTTTTGCCAAGCAGGTATAATGGAAATTTTGAGGAAACTTTTTGGGACTTTTTTCTGTCTTTGCCCTCAAAGCAGTTCCAAACAACATCAGTAACATTAATAACAATAACAATAACGATGACGGAATCAGATGTTCAGTCTCAGATGCTATTCAGAAATGCATACACGACCCGCAGTGTATATTGAACATATTGACTTTGACAAGGGAAAAAAATAACCCAATCCCAGACATGCATTACCCTTTAATAGCGTTTTATTATGTGCAAACAATGCAAAACTATTTTTCTTCTTCTCATAATTTGAAAAAAAAAAAAAGAGTTTTTAGAAGGCGGTAACGAGTTTTGCAATTTCATGTACAATATTGATTTTTTTTTTTTCAAAATCTCTTGCCATTCTTTTGTGATTGGAATTTCCTGTAATGTTGATTTGTTGTTTGTTTGTTTATTTATTTTGTTGTTGTTTTTGTAATTGATGCCTGGACCATTGTAAGTGCTTTGACGGAATCCGTCCTACTGTTTCTGGAGTTTTATTTCAAAAGACTTTTGTCTTCATTTTTAACTCCTAACTCCTTATGTCAATGGAATGAAATAAGAAATGGGAATTGCCAGGTCCGAGGTCATGTCTTTGGGAAAGACACTATACACAGTTGCTTCCCTAATTCCGGTCAGGTCAGGTTTTAAGTTTAAGAGACTCTCAAGTCCCTTCTTCTAGAAGTCACGAAAGTGGGCATTTGGTTTCCATGAGGTGACAAAGACTTGTTTTGGGTAGGGTTAAGGCACTGTGCTGTGTGGATGTAATGCACACCATATCTTTTGTTTTGGTTGATGCGTTCAAGCATTGGGTTTCATCCTCACCTCCCTCTTCTTCGCCTTTCTTTAAAAACAATAACAAACAAACAAATTAACTGATACAATAAGACAGTATTTAATGTCGATGCCTGCATTTTGCTGAGTGATATTTTAACTTTATAAAGCATTGTACAATGCGAGTGCCTATTTCAAGTATTTAAAAGCTTCTGGGCTGTGCCTACGTGATCTTGTGGCCAGTTGGCACACTGCTCCACAGCGACAACTAAGGGCAAGTGTCCACCAAAACATAATAGTCACATATCCGAAACCGGTTTTTTTTTTCGATCTAGTCGGTTCGATTTATTGTATCCGCCCGCCTCGGAAAAAGTCAAGCATGTCTGCTTCTTCTTCCTGCAGAACACACATGTCTATAAAGACATACCAATACATTTATTGACAGTCAAAACATTGTTGGTGGAGCGAAACCTTTTATTTCATGGTGGAAAAGGGAATTCTGGGAAATAAAGAAATGAAAATTAGTTGTAAAACGATAAAAATGCAACTTAACTAGTTGGAATGCACGTTAATGGCTAATTTTGGAGCGCTGTTAATATATCATTTGGTTTTTTTTCCTTACTAAGAGCTAAAAAAAAAAAGTTCTGTGGTTGGCACCATCATTAATGAGTCATCCAACAACCCAACCAAAGTAGTGTACACCATATTGCATCTGACCAGTTCAATAGCAAAGGGTGTCGGGTCGTTTTGGTTTGCACTAGTACAATTGATCTATTCGACATGACATGGGAAAGTAGGACAATGTGATATACCTTACGACTTTCGGCCAGATTCGGTCAGTTATATTATGTGTTGGTGGACAAGTGACCTTACATGAACATAACATGCATTTCATTTAATTGTAAAACAAAGTCCCCTAAGGGTTAAAATAAAAAGTGTATTTTATTCTTTTTATTATCATTTGATTTTGGCAAACTATGTTGATGCAGTCTTTTGAGAAAAAAACCCAAACCCCACAACTCCAGATGAATTGCTCTAATTATGATTGTTGGACCTTTATGTAATTCGTGATTTCCTTGATCTTTACATCTGTACTACCGATGAATATAATTTTTGTTTTGATGCCATGTGATACAAGTATAATAATTGAAATTTCAATGAAATAATAAAAAGAATCTGAACTACAAAAAAAAAAAAAGGTCTCTTCTCTTTAATGATGTTGAGATCATAGAAATCAGGTTTAGAGTTTTAGCCACCCCTTCTACTTGTAGTTGTAGAGAATGATGATTTTCTAGGATAGAGACTGACAGGTAGAAAAGAGAGAAAGAATATGAAGAAAGGGAGACAGACAAAGGCTCAGATACTAACAGGAAACAGGCAGACAGAAGAGACTACATGTTTGGGTTCAATTTTACTGTAATATAGGATGTTTGACAGTTAAGTTCCTTATCCTCTTCATTGGTTTTTTTTTTTTTTATTTGTTTGGTTTTTTTTGGTTTTTTTGAAGACGAATTTTCACCATACTGTGTTGAGTGTCGCAATTGTATTTCTTGTGTAAAATGAGCAAGTGTTGTAAAAAAAAGAATAAGATCCAACATTAGTAGGATCCCCGGAGGTGATGACCTGCAGATGCCAAAGAAAAGACCACCTCACCATGGCATTCAGTGTTTAATACAATCCCATAAGTTGCAGCTTCAAAGCTGAAGATAAACCTGACTTGAGAGCGTATGAAATAGAGTTCAGGGGTGTCTGTTAGACACTCACCTGCATACTACATGTACTTATTTAGCTTGGAAATAATACATGAGGACATTATGCGGATACTAAGGAATGAGGGGTGGTACAAATTTAGAACTTTGCCCTGGCAGCTGCTTTGCAGCCTGTTCTTTATAATTTTCAGCTGCCAAGGCTATTTTTACATGCACAAATTGAACATGGGACCTCTGAAATTTTCGTATGTCTCCAATAGGACTAGACACTCACATCCTTCCTACCTTGGGATTAGGCCAAAACCAAAAAAACAAAAAACAAAAACAAAAAAACAAAAAAAAACCTTAAAAAAAAAAACCCGAGATAAATTGAGTTTGTAGCATTCCTGCTACCAAGCAACTCAACTCCTTCGAAGCAGTTTATAGTGCTGCAGGATGGTTTTGATGAGAGGTCGGCAAATTAGAAGTTTGTGTGGTAGGGGTGAGGGATAAATATTGAAGATGATGCTTCTAAAGGACTGAACACAATAATAATACCGTATCTGAATCCAAAGTACTTATTTAAATACGGTACAATTTATGGGTAAAATATTTACTTCCTGTTTTACACAGGAATAAGATGGAAGAAGGAAATAAAAAAAAGGAACGAAGGCAAAAGTAAGAGTTATGGGTTTTATTCTATACAACTTGAGAACAGAGGAGAAATAGTAATAATAATAAAGCAATAATCATCTACAGTGGAAAAATAATAATGATAATACCTGTAATAATAATAATAATAATAATAATAATAATGATAATAATGATAATGATAGTAATAATAATAAGAACAATAATAATAATAATAAAAATAATAATAATAATAATAATAATAATAATAATACTAATGATAGGACAATCAAAATCAATGTTTCTGCAGAACAGGCGACATTTTTGTGGCAATCTAACAAAATTAAAATAAAAAGTTTAAGGTGGTACAATTCTAGGGTGACAGATGTCAGGCGCTGTCTAAAAAAGAGTATGCATCATTACTGGATGCCTCAATTTTAACTGATTATCATGAGGTTTATAAAGTGGTGAAGCAAACAGATTACATATAACACGTTTCTGACAGTAAGGCAGTAAGATAGATGTATAATAATAATGGGAATATCATTGAAAGCAGCCATCACTGTTATGGCTTGTCATTCTTTCATTAAAAAAACCAACAAGACAAAAACAAAAACAAAACAAAACAAAAATCCTCTGAATAAGCATTTTGAAACATTGAAATGAGATTAAGATTCAAGTTTTGAAGACAAAAGCTTCTGCCTCCTCCATCCCCTCGTCCCTTACTCGCCTCTACCCAATGAAACAACAAAGAAACACCATAAAGAAACAAAAAAAAAAAAATAATAAAGTCAATAAATTGTTGTACAAATACATATTCCAGCTTTCTGAAGATGATCAGGTGTCTTGTTAAAGTGAAATAACATAAACAACGATAAATGTTAAATCTTCATTCATTGGGCATTTCACAAGATTTCACAGCTTCACAGGAAAGGACATAAAATAATTAAACATCAACGTAGGAAAGACCAAAGAACAACAAATCCCTTAAAGTTAAAGTAAAGATACTCCAGACTTTCATCATGCCATCAGCAAAGAGATGGTGGGAAAGTGCAATATGTATCTCTAGTCTTTCTACAGCTGAAGATGGTGTCTAAATAGAGGAGGATTTAAAGTTTTTAACATTCACAATGTCATTCTTTAAATATGTTTTAATCTTCAGAATAGTTGAAAAACTCAGTTGGTACTATATTCTTGTCATTACGCCTAAAGTAATAAATTTATTACAGGATTTTTGATATTAGTGTTGTACATTTAAGTTTCTGCTGGTATATGAAGAATGCTTTTGACAAAATGTTTCTCAGCAGAAGCAAACCTGCAACAACTTGTGTCACAAATTCCTTCTAAGTTGTTTGCTGAATGGTATGGCACTCATAATGAGCAGATAAAATAACTGACTTACATGACAGTTAATAATGGTATACATGCATATTGCACTGATACTAGGGAAGTAAGCTCTAAGCAGGGAGGCATTGGATTGTGAGATTCTATCCAAACTATATACATGTACATGTAGAAGCTTAATGCTGAATGGACTAAAAACTGACAAGCATTGCACTGGTTACTCATCCTCTCAGAATGGCAAGGTTCACATCACATCACAACTGGAAATTTGGAGGTTCGAATGCCATGTAAAACGTGATTTTACCCTTGGGCACGATTATTTACATTAATTTCCTCTGTTTACAATGCTGGTTTCCAATAAGTCCAGCTGATGCTCCGGTCCATGTTAATAATCAAAAGACCAATTACACTTCTAGGATGAAAAGTGGAATTTTTTTTTTTTAGACTATTGAAGAATTGAAAGTTGACATTTATAAGAGTAATTCTTACAATTTCTGATCCTTTGACACATTTTGGAGAATGAATATGATGCATGTAAGTTGAAACCAACTCTGGCAAAAAGATAAAGAACAAGTATTGTCATTCCGAAGGGACACATTATTGATGCAGATGCTGATTATACACTGCTGATGATATACATAAGAGGAAAGAAGGAGTTTTTTAAGGGGGTTTTTTTCATCGAAACACTTCACAATTATACATAGTTCTATAATGTAACTACCAAAGGCTGCCTAGTTATACAAGTGTCCATGAAGAGTGCTCAAGAGAAAAACTACTACCATCTCAAATTTATGAAACAACATGTCGTCAGCTGAGTTTGATTTTAAGATGAACCATTTTGCAGTGCAGCATTAAAATGACAAAGATATACACATATGGTAGACTTATTAAACAAAAGCGTGGTGTATTAATTGGTTGGATCTAACACTGTCAGCTAATTTCTAAATGTATGGCAAGACAAGTTACATGTGCTTGTATAATTCAACAAATTCAGCAGCTGCTTGGAAAACAATTTACAGCAGGTTTACAGTAATACAGTAAAAAGGTATTTAATGTGTCAGAATAATTTACAACATAAAGGTGTCAACAGATTTAATATCCATAAAACCACAGAGCCAGCAGGTTTAAAAAAAGAAAAAAAAAGGGATTCATTCAGTCAGCTTGTAGCCCATTCTCATATTAGACAAGTGTCATTTAACAAATTCTAAAAAAAAATAGCAAACAACCCTGTTCATCGAATCAAAAAATATAAAAAAAAAAAAAGAAATTATAGAACAAGCTATAGATTCATAAATAAAAGTAGTTTTACAAAAATATGTTATGCAATCATGTAGTCTTTCCCCTTTTGATGAACACTTGCAGGCAAATGATATAATACAGTTGATTTCCTTACACAAACAATGGCGGGGAGATTACTATTAATACCCAAAACAATTTGTTCACTTTGCTGGGCATAAAGCATTGACCACAACATAAATGATCTCCCTATTCCCTTTACACCAAAAATAATGCTTGCAAGGAGCTTATCCATGTTGCCAGATTTTCCTTTTGAAAGAACAACAATCACAGTAGTCAAATTCAAATAAAAAAATCGATCATTATGAGCCATCAAGTTTTGAGTATTTTTTTTTTAATGTCTCTTGAAGAAAACAGATGTAATGCGAGAGATACAAAAAAGGCTATTAAATCGATGTTGTATTTTGTCTGTAAGCAGACTTTTTAAACAAGGTGGAAATTCAAGACATAAAATGCCAATAATATGCACTAGTCTAGAAATATGCCAATTATTTTCATACAGCTTTCACAAAGAACTACTAGCCTAAAATGCAGAACAATCACTTGTATGAGTAGAAAATGAAGGGATTCTCTAAATCTTTGTTATCATGCTACATGAACTTGAGCATATTGGCTTGAAACAATAAAGTCTCAGCAAGTTGAGCAAACTGTTGATACATTATAATGAAAATGTAAGAACACGGGGGAAGAATCCATCATCAAGGTCTGCTGCATCATAAAGCTTATAGAAAAAAAACCATGTAATTATTAAACTGTGGAAAGTCACTGAACATTTGAACAAACTACAAAATATAGTTCACATGACAAGGTGATCTGACAATTACTCATGTTGATTCATTTTAAAAAAATTGTTCGATAACCTTTTAACTTACAAAGCACATACAAATTTGTAGTTGACCCATTTTCATCAATAACAAATTAAAAGAACGTAAATGAAAAAAGAAGAATATATAAACCATTAAATTTCATGTCACTTGATAATCTAAATTTATCTTTCATTACAAAACATTTATACCTTTATGACAATCAGATATATGATAATATTTATGGGGTGATGAATTTTTTGTTGTCTGCTATTCTTAACTAATCCACTGTTAAAAATAAGCAAGCAGGAAAGAATTTAAAAGCTTTACATTGAAACTTTTTCAAGAAAAATTTCCCCATAATGTGCCACCAACTTAGTGGAGTGATTTCTCTCAGTCTTAATCACAGAATTCCACTAATTTCAACAAAGTTTTGATATTCAGATAATGATAAATCTATTCCTTTAATCCCATAAACATCTTCAAAAGTCTTTACAAATATAGAAGAAATTGTCATAAATGATACAAAACCCTTCAATCATACATTTTCTTATTTTGTAAAAATGTCATCTGCATAAAAAAATATGGAAAAAGATATTTAAAAAATGTTTACAGAATGCCAATAACTTCAACTAGTCAAAGATGTGTTATGTTTGGGGGGAATGTTTGCTTCGACTTAGAAGGCCTGGCAATGATGATAATATTATGGTGGTCACTTTAAAAAGAGTCATCAAATGAATAATCTACTGGCTGTTGCAAGCAATGCTGAAAGAAGAACCAAGATGCAGGATTTAAATTTGACGGTGACAAAAATCTAAATCTATAAAGGGGAGTTTGTCCTTACGTTGTAATATCACCAAATGTCTTGAAAAATGTTTCGGAGTCAGCTATATGCCAAAATACCAAAAAGGTACGATTTGAAAGAAATGTGAATGTCATGATAAAATTCTAAGTGTCCTGAGAAAGACGCAGGTTTAATGATCCTAAGCAAGGCACCATAGCACGTAGATTGTTGGTGAAATTGGAGAGATACATTTAATCAATGAATTCCAAATTTGAGTGGTGATTGGTCGTGCTGACAGTAAGTTGATAATTATATGCAGTGAGAAAAAGTGAACTATTTATTCATTCAGCAGTGCAAGGATTTACACAGTGATTTAAAGTTAAATTGAAAAAAAAAAACAACAAAAAAGACAAAAACAAAAAAAACATTCAAGTAAAATATAAAGTATCTTTGAAGTACGGACATCATGACTAGAAAAATGAATCAGGCAACAACAGTGACATAAATTATCCTGTCTATGACAAAAAAATTATCCATTGAATCCATACATGTTTTTAATTATTTCATACAAAAAAATGTACATGCATGCAGTTAACTACATGAAAATGTGCAGGCTGCCAATAACACTCACTGGATAATGCAAAATGGAAGCGAAGGAGGCTAGTGATAGGATACTTTTTCTCTCAACTCAAACATCCATCCTTCCACACTCAATCAAAACATAATTAAATACTATCTGTTAAACATATCGAAATGCAATGTCAGAAGGAACATGATGAAGAAAATAAAAGAAACCCCTCGACATCTAAGCAAACAACATACAAAAATATATAAAATTGGACAATCAAGGAGAATCAATGAAATTATGAAATAAAACTTAGCACCTGGATTCAACAACTGCTACAGTTGTTTGGTTGTTGCTTAATCCAAGGATTATGCACTTTTCTTTTTTGCTTTTAATGCTGTAAAATTTTGTTTTACACTTTTTTGTTATAACTTCTAAGCTTACAACCTCATATTAATTCAGAAATTGCTCTCTTTTCATCAAATTGTATCAACTAATAAATAATAACAAAACAAGACTGTAATGAAGATATGGCATAGTTTTGTAAAACAATGAAAAAAAATAATTATTTAAAACTCCATGTACATCTATTTTCCTTTCCTTCTTCTTTCACACTTGAGTGACTCAATCAAATGGGGGACTTTAATAATATATTAATTTGTTTTGCTCAGCGTGAGAATTATGTGTCCTTTTTATACATTGTAACTAATATTTCATGATAGCTGAAACATTCTCCCATTACCTGGTTGCACTTGAAAGAATGAATACAGTTTAGAGAAAGAGATTGAAACATTTGATTTCTTGAATGCTAAGTTTATATTCAACTAAGAATTTTGATGCTGACCCTGATACTGAAAGATATATCTTTCGACAAATCCATTAATCCCTATTTTAAAAAATTGATAATTATTAAAAAATAGCAGTTTATTCCTAGTTGTCGGCCAATTTTTCTATACTAGATGAATTCATTTTGAAGTGAAAGAGTTAATCAAGACATTAATCGAAGGAAACGAGTAAAATACATCGACTAAACCCGCTCTGTCCTCTATGCATAGACTTGTCCAAAAGCCGCAGATTTTATTTCAATGTTTACAACAAAAATATGATTTCAAATTAATATCGTAAGTTGTCAGTCTAGTGCTAGGCCTATTCAATGAAATATACTATCCTATAACAACAACAAAAAAGAGAAAAAAAAACTGAGGGTTATCATAAAATAATGCAATAAGACTAATTATAAATCACTGCATGGATATGCAGAACACAGCTTTTTACCTGAAACTGTAAACACTAAATCTGCTAAATTCTATGATAGCAAACAAAGAATGAATATGGCTATGTTTAACCCATTGAAGGCAAGTCGGCGTAATATTGCTGATAGCACAGCTATCCCTTGGAGACACGTCGGCACACACTCTTTTGCATCATGAATATATATTGACTTCATGTACCATGGGTATGAAAACTAATTTGATCATTAGAAAGCAGAAATATTCTTTAACACGCAAAAAAAACCCTTCGCCTTTCATTTATCATAACTGATTGAAAAGTCACGGTTGATTGAAAATAGGTCAGAAAACATGCGTCTCAGCAGTTCAGCAAGGCCCACTGTAGCACGTCTTCAATGAGTATATATATAGGATTATCATGGAAACATCCACTAATAATAATATTATACCCCTTGCGTATAACAATCATCCCCGTTACTTATTACAGATGAACCTTATTGTTCCATGATTTTGAAAGTTCAAGAAAACCCTTAACAAAGGATTTTTTGTTTAAAATGACTAGAGTACGCATACCACCTCGTGGCCAGGCCCCGTTGCGGCCATTTTCGTTTTATCTTGTTTCCAGCGTTTGAAAAGCAACTCTAATACTAGAGTAGCT
>JBCHJU010016227.1:0-12062 GCA_039654505.1 Plocamopherus imperialis | reverse complement strand
TACGATTTCATTGACTAGTATTCATTTTGATGCCAAGAAGCAAAAGTACGTTGTAGAAATGGTACTTTATCCAAAATTGTGCTCTGAAATCGTCCGTTGCATCCAAAAGTAAGTTCTAGCAAAGTACGTTATAGACCAGACAATTTATGAAGAAAAACTAATGTCGGGACTCGGGACCTGGAAAAACGTACTTTATAGCCTAGTGCACATTGTATCCCGGGTACGTTATACCGAAGTTCCACTGTATTTAGTAAGAATTTGATTTTTCCAGGGTGACGGCTGGCATGGCCTGCTCTCTTTTATATGCATAAAGGCACTTAGGACCTCCTAGTTTATAGTCCATCTCTGATGGGACTTGGCACTAATTTATCCTACCAACCACAGGATGAGGGAGCGGAAAATAATGAAATAATTTTGATATGAAATCAAACCTACATAGCAGGGATCAAACCCTTGACCTTTGGTTTGGTGGTCCAGTGCCCTAACCACTGAGCTATCTGTGCTCTACTTCTACACATACAATTTCAAATATGGTTTGACCCAATATTGATTATTTTTCTTTTCAGGTCTTTGAAAACCAAATTGTTCCCCTAACAGCCAGTCACATAACATTCCAAGATGCAGTCACTGCCCCAAAAGACTTAATCTACAAGATTACAACTTTACTAGGGGATGATGAAGGCACAGTTGAACATATTGACTTTCCTTACACTCCAGTTCTACAGTTTTCTCAGGATGATATTAACAATAACAGAATAATATATAGACCACCTGATGAAGAAATTGGTATGAGAGAAATCCAAGTTAGTTTTTCCTTCATAGGTGAGTAATGACCGCTACAAGATTATTAAGTAGACACTGTAAGTTATTTGAAAGGAAACAAGAAAAAAAAGAAATGCAGTTCAAATGAGATGCACTGTTTTTGATAACCACAATTTCCTGTTATTATTTAGAAAGATACCATAACAATATTGATTTAAAGGGGAGAAAAAAAGATTGAATAGATAGATTTCAAATTAATATTAAAATAAGTAGAAAAATTAATCTTTCCTGAAGAATACTTTATAAGTTAAGCAAATTATAGACCCTAAAAAAATATCATAATAGAAGAAAAAAATGTTTGAGGAGAGAACTCTTGTACTTCTGAAGATAAGAAAGTTCATTTCATGAATGCATTCTCTTTTATTCAGTGTCAGCTAATGGAGAAAACAAAAAACCCAAAGAGCATGAATATGTCATCCGTGTCATCCCAGTCAACAACAATCCTCCACAATTTGTCAAAGCGAATCCTGAGTTTACAGTTACTGAAAGTGGAATTTTTCCAATCACCTCTGATACCCTAAAAGTTATAGATGTGGACACACCCTTATCAAATCTTGAAATGACTCTCATCAAGTCCCCTTTGATGGGGATGATAGAAAAGAGTCAAGAGGGAATGAAAGTCATTTTGCGGGATGGTAAGTGCCAAATCTGTTAGATTAAAATTCTGTTTCCTATAAATGTAGACAGCTCTACTTGAAAATTTGTTGTATTGATATGAACTCCTTTAAATGTGATTTTTTCTAATTCTATTTATTAATATAAAAGGAAACATTTTCAAACCTTTTGCAGGTGATGCTTTTTCCTATGGTGATTTCCTACAGCATAATTTTCACTACATTCATGCCGGGAGTACTGATCCCCTAGCCGATCAGTTTGTTGTCTCTGTGAGTGATGGCTCTCATCAAACTAGCAACACAGTTTATTTCAAAATTCTGAAGGTAGACAAGTCAGCTCCAATAATGCTTCCATCTTCTTCCTGCCAAGTGAATGTCACTGAAGGTGAGTCAGTGTTACATAGTTTTTGTTTTTTTTTCTGCCATCATTATGAGAAACCTATTTTTTCAATATTCTTCATTAAAATTTAATTTAGCTGGAATTTAACATTGTGTGTGCCGAGACGGTAAAAGAAATTCCAAATTTGATTGCCCTATTTTTGAATAATAAAAGTCATACATTACTAACATGAATTGAATTACATGCATCATATTGAAGAAATTTATGGACAATGAACATATATTTCATTAAATATGATATTTTGTAATGGTCTTATTTTAAGAATTCTTTTTTACACACAAATTGATGTTGTCTATATTTCCTTAGTGATGAGTTTTGGCTCTGAGATATGTTGGTATAAGAAAGTCAATTTAATTTCACTGAAATTGTTTCATACGCCTGCATATAAATTAGTCTACCTAAAACCAAGAGAAATTAGTTAAATAAGTAAATTAAGTCATTCTAAAGAGAATGCACCTTTTTCTCTCACTTCTGTTCAGACAATATTCCTTTGTCCCAATTCTACATTTTAACAATCACATTTCTCTTTTAAAGGTCATACAGTCTTTATTGCAAAGGATCACCTTTCTTTCATGGATGAGGATAACACTGCAGAAGAGATTATTTTATTGCTTTCATCAGAGCCAGCCCATGGTTATTTTGTGTTAAATGATGGTAAAGTGTCTAAGGGAAACAACTTCTCCCAGGATGATATCAATCACATGAAACTCAGGTATTTGTATGTTAAGAAAATAGAATTCAATTTTTATACTTGTATTATATTTGAAGGGTTTATAAATTATATGAGATTAATTGTTATTGCAAATGCACGTAGATATAATATATTTTCCATTTTCCTATTTCCAATCCAATTGTTTTTCCATATTCAGATTTCAAGCTGAAGATGAGATTGGACCTCAACCTATTAATGACTTGATATACTTGAATGTCAGTGACTCGAGTGGAAATGTTTTACCAAACCAGATTCTCTCGGTACTCATCATGCCTGTGGACAATCTGGCTCCACACGTATTAGTTTCAAGTGGACTAGAAGTATGTTGAACTTTTGTTTTCTTTTTATCAAAATACAGTTGCTGGCGCTTAGCGTCAAGGCCTCTGTTCTGTGGTCTTACCGTGACGCTAACCGAAGCATGATGATATCCGGGAATGACCATTTCTTGTTTCTACGTTTTTACGGCTCTGTCCAGTCATATGTTGGAATTGTAAAGTTGCTCCCAACCACTCCCCCAGACCCCCAAAACACACACACACACACACACACATACACACACACACACATGACACACACATCCCTTTCCGCTCAATTTGGAGGAGACAGTGTTTCACACACGACTGATAGATTCTGATGAGCCTAGCGAGCACTATCGGCTCTCCTTAACCCTTTCTTTGTTGCATAGCAAGTTGCGGGATACGCCCGCATCTGGTCAGCTTTGGTCAGATTCACTCGCATTCTTACGAACGGTCAAATTGATTGTCTCCTCTTGCTAAGAGTTGTCTATCTTGACTTGTCTGCCTCTTTGCTGTGATTATTATACAACATTTGCAAGGCGAAGGAAGAGAGAGAGAGAGAATGGCGTCGTACTAGACATGATAATGCCTAACAGCTGGTAGACCACCAGTCCATTGGTGGTTGTGTGAAAGGCTCTATTTCTGATATGAAATTGAGTGCTTCAAACCGAAATTTTTCTTCTCATCACATGAAAGACAGATGACACTAACTGAAAACACTGTGATGCTAAACAGTCATTTTATAAAGGAAAAAGTCTGTTACAGCCATTTAGTGTGACGCTAACCGAAACCTTATGCTATCCAGTGTGATGCTAAGTGCAGGTGACTGTATAATTTTGGATCTCAATGGCTTATGATTGATTTTTTTAAACTCTCCCTTTAATTGTAATGATCATTATTCATCAGCTTTAAGTGAGAAGGGATATAGAACAAGAAGATTTTTTTTTAAGTTTTGTTTTGTCTTAATATTCTTTTTCGTTATTGTGGAGAAGTTAAACTACTTGGTATTATTCCTCATTGTGGCATTGTGTTACATGACATTACCATGTTAAAGTGAATGAAACATGTTTGATAAAGCTTGTTTTACATCTGTGTGGGTGTATGTGTGGGGATGGGTTTAGAAAAAAAAATTATGTATGATGTATTGACCAAAGGATAATACAGAATTTTCTCTTATCATTACATCTGCTTATTATGAAGCAAAATTGAATCATACACACACAAACCCACACACAAGCACACACACACACACACACACACACAATCACACTCACGTTAGTAAATTAAAAAAAATGTTTTTCTTTCCTTTCAATATGATTTTTGTAACTTTTGTTCTCAGGTGGAAGAGGGAGGTGAAATGCCCTTGAATGCTGCCAAGCTGGATGTAATTGACGTTGACACTCCATTATCTAAAGTCAGGGTTATAATTGACACTGATCCTGCTTTTGGTCGTATAGAAAACCGGGCTCCTGGTAAGAGTGAATGACAAGATGGGAGATCAAATCTTGATAAAAGGTCACAGAAATGCAAAATATACAAAAATATCTATGCTTCAGAATATGACAGGACGCTTCCTTCTTATCTAATTTCATCTACTTTCTATGTTCTCTTGAATCAATTCTTGTATGAATGCTAAAAACTATTCATTCATTGAAATAATGTTCATTAAAAAAAAGTGCATGATTATTTACCATTTATCTTATGATTTCTCAAATGATTATAGCAGTTCTATTTAATACAATTTCATTTGTATCATGAAACTAGATTATATTATTTTATGAATAGAACAACCTATTGTATTATAATTATATTTATTAACTTAACTCTTTATGTACCATAAACCTGTTGATCAGGATGAACACAATTTAAATTAACTCTTTGACTACAATTTGTCCATGTGTCATGTTTATCCTGAAATATAGGCAAAATATTGTCAGAGACTTAAATCTTGTTCATGCTAATGATTAGGCTCATGTTACATAAAGAGTTAAATTGTGCTCTTGCAGATTTTATTAGAACAATATTGTGGAACAATAATATGCAAGCATGTTGTCCTTGAGACTATGAATCAAGCTGATCTTATGAAAATCATACAATTATCAGTGTATACAATAATATAAGTTACTATTAAGTAATTTATTGAACATTTGATTGTGTAATCCATAATATAAAAAGAAATCAATCCATTAGCTTACTGGCTCCTTTTTTTTTCTTGTGTGTTTGTTCTTAGTTTTAATGAAAGGGAAAATAGTATCACTTAACACATTCCATAATTCCATGATATTTTCCTCATTTCTCCCTGAAGGAAAAAGAACACAGAGGACTATGCAGAAATCTCTAATGTCATTCAGCTTGACAGACTTTCTGAATGGCCATATATTTTATGTGCAAAATGACTATAAAGACAAGGAGCCTGCATGGGATGCCTTCATATTCTATTTAACAGATGGGACCAATGAGTCTCCTTTGCAACGCTTCAATATTTCAATTAAGGTGAAGTCACAGGAGCTTCTGTTTGCTTTTTGAGTTTTGAGTTTATAATTGTCTTATGACATGAAGAAAGGTCTAGAATGAAGTGGATGATCATTCCTATAAATTGTTGCTGTAGATTTCTTCTTCTAAGAAAATGCAAAAACTTATCTGAATCAATGCTTGAAATGATCATCCTTCTCTCCTTTGGTGAAGAGGGGACAATAGTGTTTAAAATTCTAGCAAAATTGTGAAAGTTTTAAGGTCGTTGATTCTTCAACTCATGTGATATATTAAAGAGTTAAGTTGTTGGAATCAGCAGAGTAAAATAGAATGTGAAAACCTGAAAAAAATATCCCCGTCCCTCAATTTATACTTAATCTGATATTGTCAGAGTATTTTCTCTGAAATTTATAATCATCTTGATTTAAATTTTCTCTCTATTTTTCAGCTGTTAAATGATGAAGCACCATACATTGTGACAGAACAAATTTTTGTTGAAGAGGGAGCAGCTTTGACATTGACAAATGCTTCCATGTATGTCATTGATTACGATTCCCCTCCAAGTGAACTTATTTTTACAGTTGAAACTCCTCCTCAAAATGGATTTCTTCTAAAGAAGGAGTTTAGAATGGACAGCATTGAGGATGCCTTTGTTCTCCAGGGAAAATCTACTTTTACCTATAAGGTAGGCTAATTTCACCAGAAATAACTTGAATATGAGAAGAACCTATCCTACGTTTATAAATAGAAATACGTTTTTATTTAAAAAGTTTGCTTTTGATGCAGAAAAATAGATTAAATAATTATCAGTACCGAAAAACCAAACTTTTTTCCCAGTGCTTTTAAAGAATCTTTAGTATAAAAAGACATAACAAGCAGCTTTTCTCATTAACAGTTGTAATGTTATTATGTTTTAAATGCACATAATATCATCAGGATATCTTGGATGAATTAATCATATATCACCACGATGACGGAGAAACTTCCCAGGACTCCCTACAACTCTCTGTTTCTGATGGGGATTTCAGTGACTCTAAAACTGTCAAGATTATAATTGGCTTAGTTGGAGACGAAACACCTCGAGTTACAATAAATCGTGGATTAAGGGTTAAAGCTGGTAAGTGTCTTTTCCTACTAAAAGGTACAATATTAGAATCTATCGAACTTTATCACTCTCTCTCACTTCGTTTGCATTATCTCTACATTCAAATTTATTGTTTATTTTCATCTGCATTATAATGATCTCTACATTGAAATTTATTGCTATTTTCCCCTGCATTATAATTGTTTCTGTTTCAAATTTCTTTATTTTCCTCTGCAGTAGAAGAATACTGTTCTGTAACTGATTAAACAGTTATTAGTTTTAAGGAAATTAAGACATTAACCCAGGGAAATTAACCTTCCAAAAAACTACTCACTTAACAAAATTTATGAGATTTAATATCTTTGAGAATTAAATACATGTAAAACAAACAAATCAAGACTAAGAGAAGTTGAAAACATTCTTAGAGAATAATTTTGTTTGTTTGATATTTTCTCAGGAACTATCACCAAAATCAAATCATCAGACCTAACTGCTACAGATCTTGACAGTGAGAATTCTGACATCATCTTTACTATCACCAGCGATCCCACAGCTGGAAAACTTCAGTTTGATAATGCTGTTGTTTCATACATACTTACTTCCTCTTCACCAGCAAAGTCATTTAAGCAAAGAGACATTGATGATGGTAAGGAAAATTTTATCTTAGATTTGTTTGTCATTTTGTTATGTGAAGAATTAAAATACAGTTCAGTCTGAATATTTGACATAAAAGAATGCCAGTTAAACAATACATAGTAAAAGTGCTCAATCAAGATACAGAGAAGATAACCCATTGAACTGAAGTTTGAGAATTTAAAAAATTGATTTGTTCTCTTCCTCTCTTCAATCTGTTTTTGATATTGACGGGTAGGCATGTTTCTTTTCTGAGAACTTTCAATAATATCATACTTTACTTTTACACATATTCTCTTACAGGTCATATTTCTTTCATCCACACCAAAGGAGAGTTAACTGGAAACATTTTTTTGAGGTTTAAGTTAACAGACCCTGAAGGAAATGAATTGATTGACCAAAAATTTTTCATCACTGTATTAGGTAAGCAGATACAAACAGAGAAGAATCCAATGAATAGTCCAACAAAGAATGTATGATTTTAGAATTTTCATTGGACATATTCTGCTTATACACAACAAATGATTTCTGCATAATACAATTCTTTCCTAACTTACTTCCAATTATAGAGGACCGCCTCCTTCCAATAGAAGTGAACAACAAGAACTTTCCAGTCACTGAGGGCAAAGCTGCAAAGCTGACTACAAATTTTTTATCTTTTACTGATGCGGATTCAGAACCTGGCAGTTTGACTTATTTTATATTGGACAGACCCCGCCTGGGTCATTTGGAATTGACTGGTCAACCAGGTGATTTCTGCATGTATATATATATGCTGTTTCTTTGTGCCTTTTTGTCATCAATTCATTTTGTCTAATTATATAGATTTTATGTTACATCAGTATTTTTTCAGAACAATTTTTGCATGTGACATTGTTTTGCATATTAAAAAATTTTTTTTTTAAATTTATTTATTTATTTTTTTTTAATTATTTATTTATTTATTTCTATTTTTTTTATTATAAAGCAAGTAATAAAGAAAGGAGTATGATGGAATATATCCATTAATCATACTTTCTTGCAATCATTTTCACATTGTATACAAATTAATTTTTATCATATGGACTGATCATGTAAGCTTGTTTTCTACATGTCCTCTGCCCCACCACCTTTCCAACCAAAGGTGTTCCAATTGAAACATTCACCCAGTCAGATCTGGCAGCTAATTCTGTAACATATGTTCACACAAGTTCTGAAGAACTTTACCTTGACAGATTTGTGTTTGCTGTATCTGATGGGACTAATGAGGTATGCAGTTGTTTTTACTTATTATGGTTTAATTACCATCCAAGGATGGCAGTTCTATAGATGAAATGAAAAACAGTCTTCCTCTTGCTACATCTTTTATGTCATGTCTTGAGACCATATAGAAAAGTAAGTCTATCAACTTTGGGTAAAGCTGGAATTATACAGAACATTTGTGCTTTTGGTCTTCTTATACGGATGCAAGTGTAGACATTGAAATCATGAATGGACTATAGAATATAGGCTTCAAGTCTTCCAAATTTTTCTTTCTTATTTTTCTATCTAAAATTCTTCCTTCTCTCTTTGTAATTATTCTCTAGGGGGCTCATAGAAATTGTCTAGATCTTATGTGTCAGATCTATTTCATTGTACTATGATAATGTATCGAGACATAACACCGTAACAGAGACCATACTCCAAGGTGCAGTAGAAGAAGAAGGATGAGAACGTGACCAAGGGCAAGGAAATCATGGTCTGACAACGTAACTGACTGGTCAGGATATGAAACCCCCTTGTCTCCTGAAGACAAGCCAAGAAAGAAAAGTTTGGAAGGAAATTTCAGTATTTGCATAATAATGATAATAGCAAGAAGAAGTAATGGCTTTTATAGTGCGTCTAACCTCATACAAGCGCAGGCTCTAAACTCAAACAATTCAAATATATAACAAACTCAATTTGAAGATAACTAAGGGAGCTATACAGCAAATGAGCTTCAACAATATACATTTTTACAGATAGGTGAATTTATGTACAGGCATACAAATAAGTTATAATGTGAAAATTTTGTGTTTTTGAGGCTCTCTTAAATGCTATCACCGTTTTGGCCTCTCGCATATTTTTTGGCAGTGACTCCAAGATTTTGGGAGCAAAACAGGCAAAACGCCTTTCCAAAAAAACTTTCATAATTCGCTCTAGGCAATGTTAGCCTGTTTGTGTCAGATGATGACATCAGCATCCTTCGCAATGCTCCTACATAACAGTCTAAATGAATTTGAAAGAAGTGATTTGCAAGCTCTTTGCTTTATGTATGATAATGTTTCAGCCTTGAGCTCTAATGAGGAAAACAGGAAAATGGCCCCGAGGAATCCATATACCATATTAAATGTAACATAATATAATAATATTGCATTTGTCCAAATTTGATGCAAGAGATGATGAAGCATCTGAATTGAAGTAAATTTGACTAATGCATTTATAATGAAATATTTTTGCTGTAGCCCGGCATATGTTCTTCAGACATGAGAAAAAAAAAAAAAGAAATGCAAAAAAATATTAAACATTTAAGGCATTCAACAAACAAACAAAAACCCAATTTAACAAAAATAGAGACAAATAAGATAAAAACAAAGGAATAAAAACAAAACAAAAAACAAAAACAAAACAAAACTGGAGTCTATAAATCTTCTTTGATATATTTTTATGGATATGTAATTTTGATCAACAGGTTGTGCAGACTCTATACATTAAAATCAAGCCAGTTGATGATGCAATTCCAACTTTGGCTAATCAAGGGCTGCGCGTCCAGGAAGGTGTGAGGAAATTAATCACAGAATTTGATCTCAAAGCAGTGGATCAAGATACAAACGTAAGACACATTCATATCAAAATCAACCAATCATATCACATTCCTTAAAAAGTATGGGTGTTCTACTTAAAGAGCTATTTATATCAAATATTTCACTGAATTCTTAATTCATTCTTTGTTTGAACATGTGAATTATTTGCAGAATGTCTGCTTGTTTTGTTTTTGAACGTTTATCCATATGAGGCATGCAAAGGTCATAGGACCTATGAACCTGTAAATCTATGATATGATACGATATGATATAATCATTCCATTTTTCACTTTATGTTTGCATATAACTTGATGTCTGATTCTGAGAAGCCATTATTGTTATTGAAGTTTAATATTATTGTCTACGGTTATTGTCAGGAAAACCGGATACTTTTCACTGTGATAGAGTCTCCTGAACATGGTAGCCTTGATCTTCTTATAAATGGGCAACATGAGAAAGCTGTCAACTTCACTATGGAAGATATATACGAAAATCACCTCAGTTATCAACATGATGGAAGTGAAACTACACATGATGCTTTCAAGTTTGTAATTACTGATGGTACAAACAAATTATTTGCATTACAACAAGATGAGCCTGATATTCGGCCTATTTCTGAAGTTCAGGTATTACTTGATTTTACATATTTTTCAAAAGCTGATCTCCTTTCTATGAAATCGTATACATATTGTTCTTGATATTCTTTCTTGCATTACATGACAGTAAAATCTCTTGAAGATAGTTTTCTGTTTCTACTTTGCTCTTTTATCTTAAGTGTGAATCAGAATTTTGTCAGCCATAACGGATTAAGAAGATTTTAGATAAGGCTATGAATGACAAGCATTTTCTGAAATGTTGTTTACTCATGAGATTTGTTTTTGTACGAAAACTTTTAGGATACCTGATACTTATTAATATATAAAGAGATTAATAGTATGCCTATTTAACCGAACCTTTGTATTTTATTTGTTAACTAGACTTCTTAAAGTAAAGAGAAAAGGGGATTTGAGTGACTCTGATATGAGCATTATTTTACTGCTACATTTTAGGAAAAGCTGTTCAATTACTTTGATTTTGGTTCTGATCCCCTTAAAAATACTGAAAAAATTCCCCTAAAAACAACCAAATTCACAAATTCTTTGTTTGATATGATTTCTTTAACAAGGAGTTTGACATCAGAGTTCTTCCTCTTGATGATGGCATGCCAGTTCTTGAAGTCAACATCGGCTTGCAGTATCTACAGTCTTCTTCACTCGGAGTAAAGTTAATTTTCTCTTTGCTCTGATGATTCATAAAATAATTGGAAAAAAATATACATTATATAACCATTAGATAGACTGTTAGAGAAATGAGGCATTGTCTTTATGTGATTGTGAAAGGAACGTTGGTGTCATGTTCAATGAAAATTTGAATTTCGATTTACACATTCATGATTTCATTAAAAGGTCTAATAGATTGCTTGGTATTATATTTTATAGATAAATCACATTTATGGAAATATGGACCCATTCATGTTAGTTACTCTCATTAATTAGACCTGTATTAGAATATGGAAATTGCATTTGAAGCCCTCTTTTTGAACTGCAATCAGTTGATATTGAATATTTTCAGAAAAGAGTGACACTATTATTAACCAAATTTTTATGTATGTTTTATGATGAAAGACTCAAATATCTCAAATTATCGTCTCTTAAATATAGAGGGAAGAGGGGAAATATGAAACTTTAGAAAATCATTCACGATAAGGACATCAATCATGATAAATTTGTCCAATTTTCCGATGTAAATTTCACTAGGGAGGACAAATTCAAAATATTTGTAATGGCAAGTAATAAATAAATTTATTTATTTCTAGAAAAGTCAAAATATGGAACAGTCTGTCTTTTCCACCTAAATGCTCCGAAAGTCTAATTTCATTTAAGAATTGATAGAGAGCTCCAAAATGAATTGTATGATCATGATGAATAACTATGTTGTTCTAGTTCTAATGTGCATCATTTGTTTAAGATATATTAACTTTTAATAAAATTGGGGCATTTAAAGGTGTAAGACCTATGGCCCCATTATTATAGGATATGACATGATATGAAAGTATTTTCTCCGACATTTTAAATTCAAAATAATTGATAGCATTCGTCAAGTTAGTTTAAATCCAGCGGACAACTCGCAGACAGAGGTGAAGTGTGTCATTGGCAAGAAAGGCAGGAGACGTGTCAGTGTTTCCACTC
>JBCHJU010016116.1:0-12062 GCA_039654505.1 Plocamopherus imperialis | reverse complement strand
TCTTGTACCTCAGGCTTATTGACGTTCATCACTCTGAATTCAAGTAGAAGAGGTAAAGATCAGAGGGGAAGAGAGTGCGGCTGGGCACCCAAACTCCTCATATACCACAAGACCAGGTGTAGCAATCTTGCTACAAGATCATCAACTCTGACCGAAAAGGCAATCAATTAATTATTATTATTATTATTATTGCTATTATTATTATTATTTTTATTATAATTGTTGCTGTTGCTGCTGTGGTTGCTACCAGTTGAAGAGTTGTTAAAATGTGTTGTAAGAGTAAGCATTAACAACACCTTCAACTTTTTCTTTTACTATAATATGTATCATCATGTTGTTATTATTATGTGACAGCACATGATATCTTCCAATAAACATTAGTGTTGTTCTTTCTCCATGTCTAGTCTTATCCTATAAACAAATACATGAACAAATAAAAAAATAAATAAATAGATAAGAAAAGGATGAATTATTACATAAGAAATGCAGAAGAAAATGCCAGAAAATTTCTCATTCTTACCGGCCTGAGTTATCTGAGCTGGTTCCTGTTTTATTGTTCGACTCAGATCATTGACTTTGAGTGAAGGAAGGCACGATAAATCCTCTTGGATATTTTGCTTCTCCTGGAGTTCAAGGCCTGCATGAATAAAAAAGAAAGAATTATTTGAGTGAAAAATTGTATGACTTTATGTCTCCAGCCTGGCTCATGCTAAAAAAACATGCTATGATGACAACCTGAAAACTGTTTATTTATAAAATCAATGGAAATTCTTACTTCTTCTCAAACATCGCCTGTGACCCCAATCATATACACGCATTTCATTAAGAGTCCCAGCCTTCAACCCTGCACACTAGCGCCCCCCCCCCCAATAATCCACTTTTAAAAAAAAGGCAAAAACAAAAGCAAAAGAAAGAAAACAACAATAGGCAACACATTTATTCAGGAAGAAATAAAAAGTAACCTTTTGTTACCTTCTCCTGAAACAACATAAGAGAAAGGAAAGAAAGAAAGATGGGGGAAGGAGAGGGAGAAAGAGGGTGAGAAAGAGAATTATTAAAGTGAGAGAGATAGAGAGAGAGACAGACAGACAGAGAGAGAGAGAGAGAGAGAGACATAGACAGAGAAACAGAGAAAGAGACAGACAGACAGACAACCAGACAGATTGAGAGAGGTAGGATAATAAATTGGAAATGCGAAATAAGAAGCAAGCAGAAAGAGTTCCTTGGAAAAATAGATCAAACTGACTAATTCTCATTCACCTCTTTCATGGATGACCTGCTTATCGTTATCACTGAGATTTGACACCATTTTCTTCAATCTTTCCTGCTCCTGCTTGTCTCTATCGTCAGCAAAGGTACTGTCTGGCCGCATTATCAATGTCAGTCGGTGGTTGTTGTTCTTTACATTAAAATAGAAAATTATAATAAAGAAAGGAAGAAGCATGGACAATGTACCTTAGAAGAAAAAGGTTAAATGAATAAAAACAAACAAAAGAACAAGACAGTTAAAAAAAAAACAACAATGAATTAAGATAAAAAAAACTGAAAAAACTCAAAACAAACCACTCCATATGTGATTTGCAAATAATTGACTGCCTTAATAAAATTGATTTGAAACCCTTTTCCATGTCCTCTAAATGCCTAAAAAGATGCCTCAGAGGGCTCATTGAAATGTTGAGACAATTTACCCTTATTTAATATTTAATTCCATAGCATGTCCTGTGGTCTTGCTCCCATTGATGTCTAAATCTAGTGCGCTTTTTCTGGTTACTTCACATCTTCCCTGTTCCTTATAAGATGACTGCTTGGTGGCAACCCATCCTTCAATTGTCAGCAAATATAGGAAAAAAAATAAAAGTTCCTCCCATTCACCCCAAAAGCAAAATATGTCTTTTGGTTTTGGACCAAAAACCAAGCATCAGCAGTAAGCAGCACCTCAGAGGCAATAAGTATAAATAACATTGCCTATGAGTGCCAGTATCTAAAGGACCTGGTTCCTCAAAATCCCCAGTTCAACTTATTGTATTCCCGCAAAGTATTCAGCAGAGATGTCACCAGAGGATGACAAAAATGCCTGAACTTTTTCCCCGACCTACCTAAAAAGTGGGCGTAGCCCACGTGCGCATCGGCAACAATTTCATACCCAAATACATGTTTACATGCATCAAAACAAAAAAAAACAAAAAAAACCCAAACCTAGCTTGATTTGAAGCTTGAAGGTCGGTATGAAACTTAAGGTGTGACTGTAAAAGTATGTAAAAATCCACCAAAATATAAAAAAAGAAAAATAAATAAAAGCAAATCAACAAAAAAAAACAAACAAAAAAAACAAAAAAAAAAACAAAACAAAAAAACACACACAACAAAACTGAAATTTAAAACCAAATGAATTCTTATGGCATTTTTTTTTTAAATGATTCAATGTGATAATGATACGTTAATTGAATGAGGTGACACTAGAGCATATATTATTATACTAAGAGCTAAAAATCATAATTCACCCAAACAGAGAACTCGAGTCACACCCTTTTCTTTTTTTTTTAAAGGCCAACAAGCATAAACTGAAAACTGTAGTTAGATCTTGTCTCCTAGTAACTTCTTAGTCCTACACGTACATCAAGGCCTGCAGCTGAACCTACAACATCGGGCTTAGGTCCCAAGACCTTCAATACCTATTTCTGACAGCGTTCAGGCTAGCACCATTACTCTACCTGGATCTGTCGGCTGGTACAAAGAGCTGGGCCGTCACAATTATTGCATGTACATGCGATATTGTTTTGTCCAATCCTCATGCACTGCGATCATCTTATAACATTGAAGTTTAACAACAATATGATTCGTAAGAAAGTGCAGTATGCTTGTCGCAAGCTTGTGACCATGGAAAGCCCTTCCTATGACGTCATTCGCCGCATTGCACACAAGCAGTCTACTGACCCCTTTTTCATCAAGATCTACAACTGCTATGGAGAATCTGGGCCTATCTATGGAATAAAGTAAGTGTTCATAAGACGTGCCTTGCTGGATCAGTTTAAAGCCGTGTGAAAATTACGAATTGGTTTAACCTAGGCTTTTGCTAGTATGACACCACACGGCCATTCATCGATCCTTTTTGTGGTAGATCTATGTATGCCGAGTTTGCATTTATAGAAATGCTTAAGGATAGGATTCTTCACGTCACATAATTATAGTTTATACCAACTGGCCAGACAATTAAAAACTGAATTACAAAGACGCATTAGCGAAAACTGGTGTAAAACGCATATGGTGATGTAGTTGCCCTGTCCTTAACACGAGTAGTCCTACCCTAGTTCCAGGAATCGGCGAGGTCATATAAAGTCTTCATAGTGTTGTACAATGCCGTTGTCTTAACCGAAGGCCGATTGTGGTTGCATACGCATTATTATACTTACCCTGAACAGACATCATACTTATAGTACTTCATTTCTCAATTGTATATATGAAATATGAAAAGTGTGCGCACTAGAGGAATGCGAGCTAGAATCTAGATCTACATCGACCCAATAGCTTGAGCGGCAAGGCAAGAATGACGAAGAATGAAGAAAGACTGAAGATGTCGCATGACGATGAACGGAACAAAATCTAGCCGTGTATGAAAGAGAATGAAAGCATGTTAAAAAGGTGCCCCCCCCCCCCCCTTGTTTACGCGCCCGAAACACAATCAAACAAGCCAGATAAACTACAAGCCAGTTCAAGCCACGGGCACAGCTTCCTGGCACCACTGCTCCATATCTAGCGCCCTCTGTTCACATGAATGAAAGACTGCCTTTAACAGCCACTAGCCTCTTAATCTATACTCATAGTATAGCGATAGATCTATCTCAAATAGTCTGTAAAGAAACTACAGGCCTAACTTGGCGGATTCGCTGCTCCATAGTTAGCCTACATTGTACTTCGTTCTTGTATTCCGCTCTTCTTCAGGCATAACCTAAGTTCAGGTTGCCCAAATTTTGCTGGCATATTTTCCAAAAACAGATTTCTGGAGGTTGCAGGAAAAGTGACATCTCTGATTCAGTATGCTCAAAATACTGTGTTTAAGCCCTAAAATTCATGTTTGCTCGAAAAGTCCGGCAATCTGGCATCCGTGTGCCTGACAGGACAGGACTCAAACCCCCAACCATCCGGTTGTGAGTCCAAAGCGACCACCTATGAGATGTTGAAGAATGATTTAAAACACGTTACTGAGGGAAAACTCGAAGAACTGTGACAATTTGTGTCACCTTCAGCAAATCTTTGACTTTGTCCTGCAATAGCTTGGGGTTGGCCTTGAGCTCTTTCTTGAACCGTTCTATGGTTTTGTTCAGGTGCTGAACTTCTATCGGGTCACAACCATGGTTCCATGGAGTTGCCAGGGCCTGAAACATTTAAGAACCAGAGACTTGAGAAATCAATAGCCCATGATTCAAACTTGATTAATGACAAGCGTATCCATCAACTGTTCATCATAAGTTCAGTTAGGCATAAACAAAATCAAACAAAAGGAAGAGAAGCAAAGAGTGGAGTGAAACTAGATTGAGTGAACCACGCAAATGGAAAAGATCAAAAGAAATGTGAAAATTAAAATAATCAGTGATCTTTCCTTTCCACATTCACTTCTAATAATCAGTGATCTTTCCTTTCCACATTCACTTCTAATAATCAGTGATCTTTCCTTTCCACATTCACTACTTATCATGTCTTTCATCATCTAAAATGAACCAATATTATTCATATACACCACATCAGAAGTTTTTTTTCTTTCTTTTTCATTCTCCTAATTTCCATAAAGCAATTGGCGTAAACTGAAAATAAAAATCAATTGACATGACTACCAAAAAAAATCTTTAGACAGCAATTGAATTTTAAGAAATGGCAAAGAAAAAAGCAACCTCCCATCCCCTTCACCCAAAAGAAAAAAAAAGAAAAACAACCCACCCTCCCCTCCCCCTGAACCACACACACACACAAACAAAAAATACCAGTCTCCAACCACATAAAGAAAGGGGAAGAAAAACTCCTCAATTATTTACAAATAAAAACTCCAATATTCAGAAAGTGAAAAATAAAACAGAACTTACAATGGCCAGATGGAAACCAAAGTTGCTATTCTCATGTTTCTGGCTCAGTTCAAGTCGGTGAAGCAATGCCTCAATGTTTGTCTTGTCAAATCCTTCCCTAAAATTCATTCAAATTTCATTTATTGAAGACAATAAAATCATAAAAAAACAAACAAAAAACAAAAACAAAAAAACAAAAAACAAACAAAAGTAAACAAAAATTAAAAAAAAAAAAAAAAATCAAATAAAAAAGTCAGCAAGATCTCTTCAATTATCGTTACAGTTTACAAGTAAGTCTCTCTTTGGAACTTTTATTTAAAGCAGCATTATTTAAACTTTTTCTGAACATCCTACAGATAGGGAAAAAAATTAAATAAAAGAACAAATCTACACTGTAAATAGTCATTTTCAAGATATGAATATGATATCAATCCCTATCCATGCACTGATGGCCCACAAAATACTGATTTGAGCAAAACGCAAGATGTCCACAAACTCACTCAATGACTTTGTCGATGGTGGTATCGATAATCTGCAATACATTGTCCACGTCTTCATCTTTGATATTTGACAACCCAATAGAAAAGGTTGCTTCCCTTGTGTTAGCTTCATAGCTATGAAAAAAAAAAAAAAAGCGAAACAAAAATGAATGAAGGAGCAATGTTTATGAAACAAAACAGATATAAGAAAATACAATATTATTTTCATCAAAAGTTGAGCAATGAAAAGAAGAAAAAGAAAGAAAGAAGGAAAAAGCAAAAAAGACGCATGAAAAAGGGAGCCATACAATGAAACAAAGAATCAATTATTGTTATTCAGAAAACAATTTCAAGTGAAAGAAAAAGAGCATTCATTTGAAAAAAAAAACAATCATGGCAAACTGGTTCATTGAGGTGCTTCCTAAAGGGGAACATTTTTCTTTTTCAACCTTTAATAAGGTCCAGTGTTTTTGACATAGGTCAGCAGTTGCTTTTTATTATGTAACGCTGGTGGTTTTCTCCTCATTGGGTCACACATGGGGATTCTAGGATAGGGGTGTTATTGCAATGCCCAATCCCCGTAACTGGAGGGCCAGTTACTCTATTCAGGAAGCAATCCTTTTTTGGCACTTTCAGTCACTTTTACGATGTGCAGTGTATCACATCAGAGGTATTCTTTTCCCTCAGCTGGGTCCGCCTCTGTGTCCGTGGAGAACCCTAATTGGTTGTACCGCCAATTAATACTGCCCTAATAAACAGAGAGGCTGTGAATCTCATGGTCAGAGAAATATACCTCCCCGTTCTTTTTGTCGCATCAAAATAGTCAACTAAAAGCAGTTATCCAAAAGCAAGTTACCCTGTTGTTGGGGCATAGTCAGTACCAATGTTGGTCTCTATAAGGGCTCTGTAGAAGGGTGCTGTCTCTCCCGTCACTAGAAGGTAACCCATGATGTTGGCCACAAATGCCTCATACACATCTGTGATGCTGCAATAGACACAGAAAGAGAAACATATATAGGGTTTCAAGTTATTAACTTGTATTACAACAAAAGATTTGGTAGAGTGAGACCAAATGTTTAAAAACTATAACAAATGAACAGAAATGACAGAAAAATTCTTACAAATTTCAAAGCAACACATAGGTATTCCTACCCATTCCATAGGAGAGTTCTATGTGAAATTGATTAAAATTCACACATCTACCTTATTTCAAGTATTACCATGTCTGCTTGCCAATTACAATTACTCGATGCAACTCAAGCAAGTACAGTTGTGTCTCTTTCTGAACAGGAATTATTAACAATTCTACCAGGCAATGACTACACTCGCTTGCTGGTTTGCAACACGACAACTTTCTTTTCCAGTCCTGTATTTCACCGATTCCAATCCAAATAAAGCTATTATATAACTTGTTCTCCCAGCCGGGTTAATCATTACTTTTCCCTGCCCACACTCCCTGCAGGATTCTTAATGTTTTTTCCAGTTAAAGCAAGCTTTTCCTTAGGGACCAGCACCTGTCAACCGAACAAAGGTGGCCTGAAACCATTAAAGTGTTTTCATTTATAGATTAGGAAACCCCGAGAAAGTTTTGTAAATGATAATATTCAATTTCTTTTTCTTTTTGTCTGTTAATCTTTGTTTCATCTGTCAAAACTTGAGAAATGTCCATCTGTAACAGTAATATATTTAGATCTAGATCATGGGGTCTGGATTTTTACTGTCTTTCATTCAATACTTCCGTTTTCTGAAGTTTATAATACAGTGGTATCTGCGTAAGAGACCGGTCCACGGGTGACAAAGAAAGTGGCCTCTTAGACAGACGGCCTCTTAGACGTGGGTCATGGGAGGTAACTGGTCACGCCATATTAGGCTTATTTAGAAGGCCCAGTATTGGGCCTATGTAGTCTCATCCACAAGAGTCCAGTGTTTACACAACCCTAATTGATTGGCTTAAACTTTAAGCCAATGAAAGGAATTCATTAAACAGCCAATCATGCAGCCATGGGAAGCGAACACGCAGATAAAAGGGGAGGTACTTACAATTTATATAGGCCTACGCACCCCCACCCCCATCCCCAATCACGGGATGCAAGCATACAGAGGAAGGGGAAGACATTTTTATGATCTATGTGCCTAACATCTGACGAAATCGCATGCCTTTGATTGAATTGCTTGGTCGCTTGCCATTGACTCGTGAACTGAGATGGACGCTGGCCATCAGTTTTGCACATGGCCGGGTTACCCAAACGGGGTGCACTGGTCACGACAGATCAGCTGTCATCTCACCGCTAAATTCCACGACTGCCTTACTAAAGCTGACGGCCCAGTGTTTCCTGAATGACATCAAAGTAGGCAACAATAAATGTGCGCATATCACAGTTAACCACATTCATTATGGTGCGGACAATCGTTGCGCCATCTTACAACACGCGTATAGACGTAATTTTAAGGACAAAATTAAATAAGTTTTTCCTCAAAGAAATAGGCTATGTGTGAAAAAGCGGCCTTTTAAGCGGACTGTGGGTATCTGGACCGGTCTCTTAGAAGTGACTTTTAAAGAGAAAAAAACGGTTACACAGGAATAGCGGCCTCTAGTGCGAACAGGACCCTTAAACGGCGATCTCTTACGTGTTGACCACTGTATAAGTAAATGTTTATTGTAATAATACAGGGTTGCCAGTTCCTGAACTTTTCATTTCCTGAACTTTTCAAGTTCACACTTTCACCACCATACATGCTAATAGCCTACATAGACCCTTAGACTGACCAGGAGAGTAGACATAAAGACAAAACATGTATTAACATTCTCTTCTCTTCACTTTTTTCCACACTATCTACAATACTATCTTGACTTTGCAGTCCTCCCCATCAACTTTCACTTCAACCTCATCCAAGCACTCAAACTTAAATTCATTTTTAATGTCACTGTCGATGCCTTTCAACGATGATGTTTTAAATGACATGATAGATAACCTGCCATCTTTGACGACCTTGACTCTGAGGCATATCTAACCCCACCACCAGGAAATCCACCAAAGGCCAAAATCTAGACAATAGAAACCAAATAGCTTAGGATGACAGAAAATGCAGATTTCTGGACCATGTAGGGCCTATGCCTAGGTATGCAGATTTATGGACCATGTAGGGCCTATGCCTTTGGTGTGTTATCACAGCCTGGGTTTATTCTGCTTTCCGCTCCTTTTTAACTTCTAGATCTAATTCTCTTATTTTGAACGCAATTCTCAAGGACTCAAGTTTTTCTCTTGTTATTATTTTGATTTTTTATGTAGCCTCGGTATATAATATTGCCTCTCACTCATCTTCCGCGGTAAAGAACAACATTATTGGAAGTTGTAAGCCCGTGTCATATGCGTCATATGCCTATTCGTATGTGGACGCGTGAAGCACAGAGGAATGATGCTAGCCCTGGAGGTCACTTGCTGCTGGACCAAGCCAGTGTGTGTGTGTTTTTTCCATTCACACTGCTGTGAGCTAAGCGGGACACTACACATTGTTCATTGTATTATACTAGCACCTAGAGCTTATGCGATTACACCTTTTGCGTGTCACCGTGATACGACAAGTGAGCCAAGTCATAACGCGTTTCAACGATAATGCGTTTCAACGAATTAGATCTACAGGTTTGGACTTTGCTACGGCTGAAAAGGACTTGATCAGAGTGACGGCCCTGTGTAAGTTACTGGAAAGCGGGGAAATGTGAGTGATGTCTGTGACTGTCATGTATGGGGAGGGCAAAGTCGCCACCACAAACCCGGGGAATCCCAAGAAAAACGGGAGACATGGGACGTTTGTACACGCCAGTGCCCGCGGCGCGTGAAGCTTGATCTACTTGGAAACGAAGTGTGATTATAGACCAATTGACGCATGCGCAATTCGTTCGTTTTGCTGTTAACTGCAACTATATCAACTAAAAAACAAAGAAACACGTTATAGGACTTGGATCTAGATCTACAGGGTGTCCATAAAGTCTCTGTATAATTTTGGAAATTTGCTACGACCACAAATGAACAGATACAGATATAATTTCTTCTGCAAAACAAAGATATACGATTAAAGTTTTATACACTACAACTCTATTGACAAAAATGACTTTCATGCTGCTTTATTTTATGAAATTTGTACATCATCGCCATTTGATGGAAACAGCAAGTTGAGGCGAAAACCAAGTTCCTGACAGTTTCGCCACACCATTGCTTCATCACTAGTCGCAATGGCGCCTATAATCCTGTGCCGAAGTTCGTTGATGTCATGTACCTGTGTTTCTGGCATAGCCCCAAAGGAAAAAGTATAATGGAATTATGTCTCGGGACCACGGCGACCACAAAACTGGCCCATCCCTTCCGATCCAGCGTCCTGGAAATGTTTCATTAGGAACTCACGGACACACAGTTCCCAATGCGGAGGTGGTCCATCTTGATGGAACATTAGTGTTGGCTGTAGCTATAAGTCCTCTAACTGTGGTGCCAAATATTCGGTCAGCAGTTATTATTGCTTTCTCAGGGAAGAAAAAAGGCCCAACGATCCGATTGCACAGGACTCCATACCACACATTTAATTTAGGACTGTCACGCTGAATTTCCGAGAACACATGTGGCTGTTCTGAACCCCAGATTCTGGTGTTGTGTTTGTTCACTTTTCTGAATACATAGAAAGTTCCCTCATCACTAAATCAAAACAAGCCGAGGAAGTTAGGGTCCTCAGAAATTCGATCTAACATTTCAAAAGCAAAATTAAAGCACTGCACTTTTTCGTCTGCAGTGGCCATTTTAAGCACTTTCTGGAAATCTACAATCTTTCTGTTATTTTGGTAAATTAAAAAGACAAATGTAGTAAAATAAAAACTTGGAACGTTAATGAGTATATGCATCAAATTTGGTGACAATATTTCTTTATCTGGCGGTATACAAAATATTTAAAATTGTACAGCGACTTTATGGACACTTTGTAGATGAGCTCTATACAAAGAAGCAAAGTGAGACAACAGGATGAAACTAGATGTTAGATCTAGACTCAAATCCAATGATAGGGAGAGACTCAGAGACGCAGAGAAGCGATAAGAACAGCTACGCCTACGAGTAGGCTGCCTCTTTATGATGAACTAGTCATCGTCAATCTCGCAGTCAACATTTTCACGGCATTGGCACCGCAGATGAAAAGGAAACACATTAACTGATGACCAATGCTAGCTCTTCTCAGCAGCCGCGGACCTATGGATTTCAAGCTCAACCGGGACCACGGAGAATATTTAGAGGCTGCCGCTGCCGCGGAGGGTCGCAGATCCACGGAAGTCTGGGCTCCCTACTGGCGTCATCAAAATAGGCCCCTTCTGGCCGATATTTAACAAAACAAACCCCGATGTCGATAAATCAGTATATACATCGTTGTCAACTAAAATCGGCGAAAGTGCCGATCAAAATTTCATTTCCGGAAATCTGGAAATTTCGGGAAAAACAGTAACCCTGTAATAATAGCAATGTTTTCATATTCTCCAATTATTGCTTTCATTTGTAGATGGTCTTGTCACAATCTGTTCATCACCCGAGCCATGATTAGGGTTCTAAATAAAACAAAGTTTAATATAGCTCCCACTGAAAAGACAAAACAAAACAGTAAATTTTCGGGTATATACCCTTTTGTCAGACCACAAAGAATAATCAAAAGACAATAAAACAAAAGAAATACAATAAAGAGATATATTAAAAAGAAACAAATATGGAAAAAATCTATATCTGGAAAGAAAACTTAGCCATGAGAGAAGACTGAAGCTGTCCTCGGTCATCTTGGCTTGACAGATTTTGAAGAAAAATGTTTTAAAAGGGTTTACCTTCATATTGAGCTTTCCGCTGTGGCTTTTTATTATTATGATTAGGATTTCAGTGAGGAGTGTGTTACCTAGGAGGCGACCCCTGCACAGGGGACCAGAAAAGAGAGGTTTGCTACGGTAGAAATGAATTAAAACAACAACAAAAAATGTAAATTTCTGCAGAAATTAATACAAATTCCTAGCTATAAATATATTCACTTATTCTGTGATATTCTGCAACCAATACTGTGTTGAATCAATCTCTTTACTTACTCTGACAACAGGAAGTTGACTGAGACTGTAGTTTGCTTTTCTGGATCAGCAGCCATTGGGTCATGAGGGCATGACATTTCTTTGAGACGCTGAGAAATAGAATAGAGAACTGTTGCTTTGTTTTGCGTCTTTTAACATTATATAATAAATTAAAGACTAAATGAATTGTTAAACAAGTATAAGTCACAAAATAAAAGAAAAAAAAAAAAACAACCCCAAAAAAGAACAAAAGAACAAAAAAAAAACCAAAAAATGTTTTTAAATACAACACTGAGGTAAAAGTATTCAATGACAATCAAGCTTTCCTAGAAATCTTATTCCCATAATGCCAGGACTCTCTTGAATCTATTGTGGTAAAAAAAAAAAAAAAAAAAAAAAAAAAAAAAAAAAAAAAAAAAAAAAAAAAAAAAAAAAAAAAAAAAAAAAAACAAA
>JBCHJU010016005.1:0-12063 GCA_039654505.1 Plocamopherus imperialis | reverse complement strand
ACATACATACATACATACATACATACATACATACATACATACATACATACATACATACAAACATACATACATACATAATACATACATACAACACCAAAAAAGGAACATATATCAATCAGCAATATTATACATTGTGTCACTTGGAATCTTTGTTATGAAACCGACTGACCCTACCCTTTTATAACTTTTCCTTTGGAAGAAAGCTAACCCAAATAGAAGTATGAATTCAAACTTTAAAAAGGGTGAAAATCAAACCGTTCAGCCTTTCATAATAGACTTAAAAAACACAAAGTCTAGAAAATAAAATTAAAAGTAGATTATAAGACAGATTGGAAAAAGAAAGATTTGAACAATACCAACAAAAAGACATTGAAAAGAATAAAGGGAACAACAGAGTTTCAATATTCATAGTTTTATTTTATCATTCAATATAGACATGGGTTCACATTAAGTTAGGCAACTGTAACAGACAACCAATCTGTAGGGCAAAATAAAAAAAAAGGAAAGAAACATAAAAAGGTAAGATAAGGGAAGAGAGGGGGAGGTTCGTTGGACAACAATTAAAACTTAATCAATTTGCAATTTTCAGTTCATCTGTTTGGGGTAAGAGGTTGGATGAGGGTGTTAATGTCATAGGGTTTACTAATGGTTGTCATTCTTCAACATGCACAGACGACAAAACTAATTTCAATGAACACTCAACAGTCTTAACAAGTGGAGGGCAAATGTCACAACCAGGAGCACAGTTTAACCCTTTCTGCGCCATAAGCCGATATACTGGCATGAGCGTGATGTCACTCTTTGACTACAATTTGCCCATATGTCGGGATGAGCACGGACGTGCTGGACAAATTGTAGTTGGAGTGTTAATTAAAATCATGCTCATGCCAGTGTGTTGGCTTATGGCACACAAAGAGTTAAATTGTTTTCATGTAGATTTATATCGTGGATTGGCATAGAATGAGTCAAGTCACATGAAAAGAAAAAAAACAGGACACAAGGTCAAAAGACTGCCAGCAACAACACGTCACGGCAATTCCAACATTGATCTGCCCTTGTTTTATCATTGGCCATTTAGTCCAGCATTTAACTGACAAAACATTCCCTAGCATCATGGCAGTTTGTAAAAACAGAAGGGAAATCCATTCAATGGATTAAATCGGTGGTTTTGGAAAAAACGGTCGAGTATATTTAGAATAAAAAATATACCAGTACCAGACACAAAAATCTGAAAAAAAATGACAACATTGTCTTTGATTACAAGTTGTCCATGTGAATTATGCAAAACACGGGGATACTATTTGTTTGGTTCAAGCATTATGCAGGTCACACATGGGTCACAATGTTTCATTAATACAAAACTATTCCATAAGTCTTGTGCAATTATGCAAATAGAAATTTTCATGCCAGCATTGCATACTATATATTAAAATATCTGAAAATAAAGAAGGATGAGTAATTTAAAAAGGGGCTATCAAATGTGGTAAAAAGAAAAAGTATTTCGCCAAATGAAGTTCAGTGAATCAATTTTCGCACGAAAGTTAGAATTAAGAGTAAAACTACTTTATCTTTAAAAAATTTACACTTCACCCAAAAAAAAAACCCAACAAAAACAAAACAAAAAACAACAAGGACAAAATAAACAACAACAAACCAACAAAACCCACTAATCTTTTGTTCTAAACATGAAAATACATCCCCAAACAAATATTTCTCTTATCTGTGCTTTAGTAAAAGATTGGATAATAGCCAAAACTTGAGAATAAGATGCTAATGAAGTTAAAAAAAACCCAACCCAATCAAGTACATATGACACAATGACATTACACACTTGGACAAGACAACAGAGGCTGAAACTCACCTTCCAATTTCAATACATTACAATTTCATATTACCAAATACAAAGGAGTCAGAACATGAAGGTTTTGCTTTAAAAATCCTGAAGAGTGAAATTCAAGTCCAAGGACATGAGGAATGATGGTCAGTCAAACTTGGGATGGATAAAGGAAAGAATGGAACCTGAAAGGCCCTTTCCTCAAAAGTGTGATTGTACGTGAAACCTTTTTTCAAATTACAGCAAGAAAAGATTACTTTACCAGTACCCTACAGAGGGTGATGCTACATGTCAAACAAATTACTTGTTTTTGTCCCAAGTTTTACAAATATAAAAGGTCAAACCACTCCTTTCTTGTCCATGTTTTTAAAATATAGATAGCAAAGCTTTTGCTTTGGGCTTATAAAATATGCTGTAGAAGCATTGTCATTCAATTATGCCCACCAAACTGCATCTTCAGAACATCACAATTGTTGTTGATGCTTGCGGAATACATGCAACTAGCAATACAGAGCTACCAGAATGAACTAATTAGGTTTCCTGAGGCAGTCAAAGAGTAAGAGTTTAATATCATAAAATGGTTTGCTTTTATCGAAATTCTCAATGAAATATCTTTTTGAGATATCTTTCGAGATACTGCAGAAAAGTTTGACAAGGAGATAGTAAGCTCACAACACTTTTCTCAGCAAAAAGCACATTGGGAATGACATATGTTGTATGGGCGAAGGTAAAATAGGTACTTGACAACCTTTAATCACACTAACTAGTAACATATTACATATAACATTTGGGAGTGAGATATAATCTGCTCTGAAGAGGTGTGATATAAATGATATCATGAGTTGGGTGGTTACGTTTTGTACAACAGAATGACGGCCTTGTCTTCAGAACATGTATGTTCGGTAGTACATGTGAAAAACTCATTGAAGAAACAGAAGTGACATACTGGGGTTTACATTTTGTACAACATATGCCTTGGTATTGATTCAACATCATGAAGGACGTGAGGAAAGGTTTAACACAGATAAGCAGGATGGAAAGATGTGAAGATATTATACATATATATATATATATATCACATATAATATTGTTATATTATACATACACACATATTAATCATTGTCGTAATAGTCATAAGCATGATTTAGTTTCACGATGACATATATTTCCAGTAAAACACAACATAGATGATCAGGATTGAAGGTTTCAACACTCATAAGACTACTAAAAATCTTAAAAAGAAACGGCAAAACATAAAGACCTCCCCTATCACTTATTTGTATCTTTCAAACCATATTCACTTCAATTGGTTGTCCAACAACATTAAAGTTTCAATAGAGCTGGAAAGGGAAAAAAAAAAAGAAAGTTGAAGTGAAAGAAAACTTAGTAAAAGAAGACATTTTGAAAGGAACAACAATATCCCCCCCCCCCCCAAATAAAAACAACAACAAACAAACAAAAAAACAACAACAACAACAAAAACAAGACCCTCTCTTCCCTTCCCCATATTCATTAAACCCCATCCTGCAGTGCAATGAAAATGAATTGTGTGGGAAATATTCTTCATTACAACAGATTGATAAAAATGACTTCTTGTTGACAAAAATATTATTCAACATTCATATGACATCTATGTGACATGTATATATGTACATGAATATGTTCATTATCTCCTGCCAAAAAGCGGAAAATGAGACCACGTTGAAATTTTGTACTCTACCGACAATGATAAACTTTCCTTGCACAAACGAATCTCACTGGTTATGATTAAGAGAAATCTGAATGTAGTAGTGCTCCCTTTGAGCAACATCTTATTAAGAAAAAAAAATAAAAATTAAATGAATGGGTAGCAAGTGACCACTATAAAATAATAATAATAATAATAATAGTAGTAAAAAAAAAAAAGGAAAGAAAGAGACATCAACATGAAGTAAACTTGGTAATAATTTTTTTTAGCCTGGATTTAGTCTCGGAGAGGCATCCTGTGGAATAGGGTCAAGTCTTGTAATAAATATAAATAAAAACTGTTACCATGGTTTGATAAGTTCACAACAGCGATGAAAGCTAAGGATCACAATGGCATTGCTCTTTGCACACATGGTATATGTACAGACAATATATATAGATATATATATATATATTTGTAACAATATTCTATATGTATAAAACTTCATGGTCATACGCTATAATAGTAATAAAAGATTTTTTTTGAGTAAGCAACTCTCCTTGAAGCACCAAGAATAAGACAATGAGTTTCATGTACAAAAGTAGAGGAATCTCTCTTTTAAAATATTCTTGTTTTTATAATCATGTACATAGTAAATACAATGGCAAGACATCCATAAAATCTCATTTAAAATAAAACTGAAGACTAACAAAACTAAAGGAAAAAAAGAAGAAAAGAACAAAATCACTTATCAAATTCAAACAAAGACAAAAAACAAAACGCAAAAAGAGCGACACAAAGCTCCCCAAAAAACCAACAAAAAACAACAACAACAAAGAACAAACACACACAAAAAAAACAAATAACAAAACAACAACAATGCTCAAAGGAAAAGAAATAAAAATACACTAAAAATACCACCCCCACTAAGAAAAAAAAATGTGAAAAAGACAACAACAAAAATGGCAATACCAAAATCTCATAAGCTCAATGAACTAATGAAAAATTCCCCAAATAAACAAAAAACCGAAACCCCCAAAAACCCAACACATTTCACTTCATGATTCATGAACACAAATATACTTTGGCATATCAGCTTAATAATAATAATAATAATAATAATAATGTTTCAATGACATTTGAAATTTCAACATGTGAAAAGAGTTAAGTCTGTCAAATCTGGGTCTCCCAGACAATGGCCATTTATCCTCCACTTCAAAAATAAAGTTATCAAAATATACATTAACAAGACTCTTTTAAAACAATAGTTTCAACAATCAAAACGTGTTAACATCGACTTGATACCAGTACATGGGTAAATTGATCTATTTTATTTTTGTTGACCTTTCAAGTAGCCTTGAATTTCATCTTTAATTAACAGCAAAATAAAAGTGACTCACACTTGCACTTGCACTACATGAAGTTAATGGTAAACAGGTGAATAAATCGAGAAGGACTCAAATGCAACAAGATTTCCCTTGTGAAGTGTTCCTCTGTGAAGTTATGAGGAAGTAATATCTTTTTTATGTGAATCCTAGACATTTCTCCACTTTCTTTCTTTCTTGTTTTTGATGGTACAATATTTTGCTACATTAAACTACATGAAAACAATTCCTAGTCAGAACAGAATAAGTTGCGAGACATCATACTATACAGGGTTTTTTGACTCCTGGTTACCCTAATTAACACCTTTTCAAACTTCTTAATTTCATTCAAATCTTCAAGATCACTCTCTATAAAGAACAAGAGTTACAAAAATCTAGAAATAAGCATACCCCCCCCCCCAAAAAAAAACAACAAACAAACCACAAAACAAAACAAAACAAAAAAACAACAACAACAAACAAACAAAAACAGCAACAAAAAACAAACAACCCACACAAAACAAAACAAAAGAAAGAACACAGAACAAAACCTACTCCAAGAAACAAAACAAAACCAAAACAAAAAACAATTCAATCATTAACAACACCCACCCAATAAAAAAATCCCAAAAACCAAAAACAAAAACAAAAAACAGATTAGAAGAAAAAAAAAGCAGAAAACAACAACAAAAAAACAACAACAAAAAAGCAGAGAACAACAACAACAACAATAAAAAAGAACACAAACTCACAAACAACAAAACAAAAATGCAACTCCCCAAAACAAACAAATCAACAACAAACAGCCAATGACCAAAAGCCCCAAATAATCTACACATCCAAATACAGGAAATGTCAAAAACCTAAATGCTTGAAAGAAATCTGAATACCACGAAAAAAAAATAAAAAAATGACAATGTCAAGAAAATTGTGTACAGACACCAACCAAAAGAAATGACTGATGCAGGAGGCTACAACATAGTCAACAGTGTCCATCATACATTTGGCACTCGATGAAAGTCACATTGCTCATTTTTGCCTCTTTCAAAAAAAAAAAAAAAAAGGAAAATGACTTTCATCAACAATTAAAACAAACGCACAATCAGATATTAATAATTGTGATGATTTGTATTCCCATCATCCTGTATTTGGTCTGCAGCCTCTAATTAATCGCTCAGAGCCCCTTTCCTTCTTTGTCTCCACCCTTTGGTGGTGCTGGCTTCTCTCGTTTTTGCTGCCTGTCTATCCTCCTCCTTTCTTCTTTCTCTCTCTTCTTCTTCTCTTTTCTTTCTGCCTTTTCTTGCTTCCTCTCCAATGCCTCCTGCTCTTCCAAGTAGTGAGGGTTGGTCTTCAGGATTTCCTCCAGTCTGTGGAGAAACACAAGAGTGTAAATGTAAAAAAGAAAAGAAAAAAAAAAAACCAAAATAACAAAAAACAAAATAACAACAAACAAATTAAAAAACAAGACAAACTAAAAAAAAAAAAAAAAAGAAAAAAAAAGAAAAAAAAGTTAAAGCTTCCTTAAATAACCTAAGCCAATTTTATATGTGAGTGAAAGAAAATGAAATTAAAAGTGACGTTACAATCAAATTATAATGACATGAAGATATTTATTACAACTCATCTTACTGTTACAATTTAGTCAACATCTTACTGTTTAATAGAGGATAAAGGCGTACAGGGCATTTTGAGTTGCTCGATAATTACCGGTAACGGATATTTTCATTCATGGATCCATGCTATACACATAAGCTATATAGCCATAATTATTATTATTATTATAATTAATTAATTATTATTATATTGTTATTATTAAAAAATTTTTTTTAATGCTGCTTCCTTTAAACTGTTGATGCTATGCTACCCTATCATTATGCTTAAAAAAAAATCCATTGAATGAATATTCCCTCCAGTTTAAGTATTTGAACATGAACTTGGACACAAGTAAAGCAGTTTAGAAAAAAAAAAATTATACTTAAATCTCTTTGGCCAAAGCCTTAGAATAACCAGTGTCTTCTACAATCACAATCAGCATATTAATTTTTTCCTTCCAATATTCGCCTGTTAAAATTACCATTAGCTAGTCCCAGTGGCTTTCCATTCGCTTACTCCTAGGCACTAGTATGATTAGAAATAGGATGCTATGGAAAACATCTTGAAAATGCCACGGAGACAAAAAAAATTACTGGTGAGACCATTCTAACAGACCGGGCACAGAAAAAGACTGGATTAACCAAAACCACAAAGAAAAGGAAACATATACACATGCACCTTGGCCATATAAGAAGAGGACTTCCAAGAATAGACATGACAATGTTCAGAAAGGAAATGTTTAATGAGAAAAGAGGAGGACTAAAGACAATGGAACATTGACCTTTACAAGGCACTGGAAAACACATACGTAATAGCAGCAGAGAGGATGGAAGTCGACAGATCTGGCTTATAAAAAGGACTTTCATAACGTTATTTTCCAGAAGGATGATACTGCATTGGAAGATATAAAAGTACAGTCGAGTCTCCAGTCTTATTTCTGTTGTCAATCCCAGGTCGATGGCCATGACGTAACTCATTATTATTCTTCCCTGGGAATGAAGTTTTTGTGTAGCTGTGTGTGTGTATGTGTGAGAGAGAGAGAGAGAGAGAGTGTGTGTGTGTGTGTGTGTGTGTGTGTGTGACTGTGTGTCTGTGTTTGTGAGTGAGTGAGTTAGTGAGTGAGTGAGTGAGTGACTGTGCCTTGTGAATTGGTTTTATTGTTATTTCGATTGACCAATTTCTTAAAATGAATTCAGTAAAATCGGTTTGTAAGTCATTAGGGGGTGCCCCAGAATGTAGATCTACTTGTAGTTGATTTTGTAAAATATGAATATTGGAATGGGGCATGCTGAAATTCTTATCATTGTTTATGTGTACATCAGTTCCAAAATCAATGGCATAATAAATATAATATAGATGTAGCATTGGTGTGTCTTTTGTATTTGTTGCCAGAAGGGCCACATTTTCGGCAAATCCCACTTCGGCAAAAGGTTATTTACCATTTCTTCAAATCTATGCATATTCCTAGGCTGAATTCCTGAGTGTCTTTTGCAATGTGGCAGTAAACTGTAAATAATTTAGGCAAGATCGGATCTCCTTGTTTCACCTCTATTACGATTTTAAATGGTCTTGATGTCATTTCATCTTAATACATGTACACCCGAAGACAGAGCTCACTGTCTCTGTTGCCAGCCAGGTTTCGAACCAGGGACCCCCAGGCTCCATGGGATCAGCGTCAACCTCAGCCACTAGTCGAGAGAAGTTGCAACGCTATGAGAAAAAAGTGCGATCTGCTTAAAGCTATGAAATCTTTCCATCGTAGATTCTTCGAAAACAAAAGATCACTGGGCCCTATCTCTTTTTGAAAAGTCGGCCAAAGAATAGATCTAGATAAAGCGAATATTATGTTGAAACAGAATCTATAACGATAATGAACACGATATATATGAAATCTAAAAGTAGTACAAGTAAATCCAAATGGGGTACGTATATAGTATCTGTGTCTGTGATATGGGTCTACTAATCTCGTGCATGTATTTTATGCAGTCCACTAGTAGAGCGTTATCATAACTATGGTTAATCTAATAACATTTTTCATGACGTGGATAAGCATATTGTATATATTAATTTCCTGGGCGCGGGTTTCAGATCTTTTACCCACATGCAATTGTTGGACATCTTGTGACATGTTTTTGTACACACGATCTTTGAGATGGCCCAGAGGAAAATATCAAGTGCACTTAGACCGGATGAATTAGAATGCCAATTGAATTCGAAACCTCTTTAAATGATGATGTGGTCTTAAAAACATGTCCTTCAGTAACCGGGTAGTGTCTCTAGCTGTATGAGTAATCGCTCCATCATGTTTCAACCACATTTACGGGACCGGGTATGTAATGAAGTACCCGGAACTGGGAAAACAAGCTGATGAAAAATTTCACGGCGTGAGGCACAATTATGGTTACAGCATTATCATCATCATCTGAGAAAAGGTAGGGTCAATGTCCACCAGACTAAACTAAACAGCAACTTTTATTGGGTGGAGTCGATGTAGATGAATGTCTTTTTGATTTTAAGTCTCCCAAAATCTTCTGCTTCGTTTATTTAAACAAACAGTTCAGGTAAAGTGAACTGATTCCCATGAAAAGCTTTTTTGAGAAATTCATCGTCTTTCCTTGCCATACTTTAGAAACGAATACGTGTAATCCATTCGTTAAACGTAACGAAGCGGCTTTCTTTCACGGACAAGCTGGATTCTGTATGGATAAATCTTTCTTAAGTCGTTGAAAGGATGTTCTTGAAACGTTTAACTCTATTGATCAGCGTTGAATTGATGTTGCAGAGTCTTGAGCTATAACATGTACGGTACTTTGTTCAACCCGTCTGTTTCCGTCAGTGGACAGTTCCTGCAGATCCGGGCTGTCCCGTCTCGTGGCAAACTGCACACTGATATGATCCCTACCTTTGAAACCGTTGCATCAGGCGAGTTATCATGGACTCTGAAGGTGGAAATCAAACTCTATAATGGCGTATACATATTCTGTGTGTGAGAGTAATGGACATTAAGTTTCCTCAAAAACAGTTCAACATTTATATTCGTTGTTCTCTACCAATTATTTCCATAGCGCAACAGGTCACGACTTATTGAGTTAACGATTTACGTCAAGATATTCAGTGCAGTAAGAGTAAGAAGACTGTCACTACTGCCAGTTGAATAAAGTACGCCACAAAACTTTCCCAATAACTGTCAAAATTCGGGGAAAAACGTGAAAGGTTTCTCATGAAAGGCAAAACAATGATTGAAAAGTGTATCGCGACTTATGGGCCACCCCACTCTGTATGTACATGTATTATATTATCAAAACAATTAGACTAGAAGACCGAGAGGTCCTGGAGCGTCGTTACTCCCGTCCGCCATCTTATGTTATTATTTTAATAGTACAATGAATAGATCTGACACACATTAGATTTAGATAATTTCAATGAGCCCCATAGACAATAATTAGGCTACAAACACGGAAGAATTTTTGATAGAAAAATAAAGAAAAATTTGGATCCACTGAGACTTGAACCCGGGACAGTGGCACCGAATCACCTTTCCTAAGAATAGAAGAGCGTTCTTACTGCTCAAGACAATACACTTCTTAAAATCCTTACATGAAACGTTTGGCACCAGGCCAAAAAATTACGTTCAATGTCCAAAGCGTCTAAGTATCCGATTGTTTATAAATTGACTGTACTAAAGCTTCGGTAGCATCCACGGACTGAAGCAATGACTATTGCAAACTCTAAAGAACTCAAATGCAAATATGCGTATAACAAAACGGTTTCTAGAAGTCATTTTATGAGTGCAGGAACGTTGATAATGTTGTTCATTTCAATGTTGCCAACATTAAAGTTGCCTAGTTAATAATATTATTAAGATGATGGTGTATTAAATTAGTAATTTGCGCATGCAAGGAAAGGAAATAGGAGCGATAGTGTCCTATTAAAGACTTCCAGTGATACCACGTACCATCTTTTATAACTGGGAGTTGGCAAAACTCAGAAATACTCCTAATTTGGAACTTTTTTTTTTATCATTACATGTATTATCTGTAGAATCTTGTCAACTTAAATTTGAAATTGTGTAATACAATCGAAGTGATTATTCACCCTACTTGGGCGGATAACCCTGACATTATTCGCCCAATTGATGATAATGCTGTCATAGTTATTATTCCCATCACAGACCAAATAACAGACAAAATTTGCCCTGATTGCTTCATTCTTTGTCTATATGTCGTGTAAATTGTCCATTGCCTTAAAAAAGTAAACTAGAATCTAGATCGAGTTACTATAAACTATTGTCTGTAGATTTAGATCTACTAACTGGGCCTATACTAGATTATTAGTGATATACATTGTAGCCAAGGACTACTAGATTAGAATCAAGTAGTCCTTGATTGTAGCACATTGTTTCATGATCATATACTTTTGGTTTGGATTCCTTTTTTTATCAAATGGAAGAACAAACATCTATGAGTATCAAACGTCAGTAATGTTTTTGCTAATTCCTAGAATTAGGAATTTACTGTATGTTCAACTTCAGATATGAATGTGTCTCCTTTGGGAATTTTGCTCGAATGTCGCAGTTATATAAAAGTAAACGTTCTAGCAAAATGAAATACAGTGTAACTTGGATATAACGGCACCAACGGGACTCTTGATTTAGTGCCGTTATATTCGAGTGCCGTTATAACCGGAGCACCGTTATAAACTGTTATCAGATGTACGAAGCCTACTACTGAGGCAGACGCTAAGGTGGTGTGGGTAATGGGGAAAGGGGACAGAAGAAGAGAAGGGCGCTGCCGGTAAGGTTATACGTGCGCGCAACACATTTGACGGACTTGAGAGGCATTTTTGTTGGCTTCTTGTCGTGGGACTAACCATTTGTAATTGTTAATTTCCTGTATTGTTAACAGCTCCGCGTACCTGCTGTGCCGTTATAAGCGAAACAAAGCTCATGGGTGCCGTTATATCAGATTTATTTTACTGTCGTTAAATAGAATAAAAAAAAGGGGGGTTTGGGGAAAGTGCCGTTATGCCCGGGGGTGCCGTTATAGCCCATGCCGTTCTATTTTGTGGACTGTACTGCAGATGACACATTAGATCTAGATCTAGACAATTTAAATGAGCCCCATAGAGAATCATTACAAACACAGAGAAAAATAAGACAGACAAATTTGGATCTAAATCATCAAGATTTTGTAAAGAAGTTATATGCGAGCTATACATTATATGTATTAGTATTAGAGTATTAGTAGTATTAATTGTAGAAGAAATAAAAAATAAATAAATAAAATAAAAAAATTGCACCTGTTCTGAAGCAGCCTAGGCGGAAAAGTGGAACGACTCGTCAGCGGAAGGACATTACGTCGAGTCAAGTAAGTCATGTTGATGATAATGATATACCGGTATATATGTGCATGGATTACCATCATGATGTACGCTTTTGGGGCACACTCGCTATCTTTGATGATGATGATGATGATGATGATGATGATGATGATGATGATGATGATGATGGTGACAATGATGATGATAATGATAATAATGATAATGATAATGATAATAATAATAATAATAATAATAATAATAATAATAATAATAATAATAATAATAAT
>JBCHJU010015894.1:0-12068 GCA_039654505.1 Plocamopherus imperialis | reverse complement strand
AAGCGTTTCAACGCTTAACTTGATGTCAAGATAACCGTTGTATTTTAATAGACATTGTACTACGGTGGGGGTTTGTTTCAAAGAAAAAGATCAAGTTATCCGAAAATCAAGTTAAGCGATGTCGAGTTAAGCGGAGTCGACTGTACAATAAAATAACAAAAACAAAAAAGCAAACAAAACAAGTTAAAAACAACAAAATAACTCATATCAGATTTTTTAACATTTCATAGTTCTTTTCTTGAAAAAACAAGTTTAAAGCCTGAATAAAGATGAGCAGTAACATGATAAGTTCATCTACCTGTGGATTTGGTGAGAGATGAAATCACAATTATTGACGACATAGTCTGATGAAACATGCTGGTGATTCACCTGGATTCTCTTTTCCTCAAATGCTTGCTCCTTGAAAATTAAATGAATTAGAAATTAATGACACGACCAATTCAAAGTGAAATGAATTATCAATTCAATGCTACTCATTTCAACATCAAACAGATTCAAAATAAGATGCTGTTCATTCAAACATCAAACTAATAACCAATTTAGCAGATAATATTGTTGTGAGCAGCAGTGTCTTACTGAAGTTGTAAGAAATACAAATATCGTCTTTCAAGTGTGTGTATTAATTTGTTCATACCTACTGACCCAATAAAAAGTATTGACTATAAATCTTCGATGAAAATCAAACTACTAAAATAATTTAAATAAGTTTCAAATACTCATGTTCACCATTCACAAAGACAGCACACAAGTTTGAAGTCCCTCATTGAAAATTATCTTTAAAACAGCCATGCTATAAAATATATCCCAATAGGTGTCCTTTCTGTAAAACACAGATCTCAGCATGATGAGGGGTTTTGAAGAACCTGGTGGTATTGGACCAAAGGAATTCCCTTCATCTCATCAACAATGGATGTCTGTAGTTTTACCAGGTCTGAAAATTGTCTTTGATAAATTAATCTTTCAAGTAGCCTCAGAAGTGAGTCTATGAGGGTTAAGATTGGGACAGTGAGAGGCCCATATTGTAGACATATTCCTGCTGACCTTTGAAGTGCATTGTCAGCTACTGCCCGACCTTTATTGTTCTTTGTGTAGGGCTACATCCATCTGGAGCCATTGGACGTTTCTGTTCATTCTTTGATTTCTAAGAGTGGCACAGAATTTTTCAAGGATAGCAATTTAGCATTCTGATGTCACTGTTGTGGTCAAACCGTTTTTTGCTTCTTAACAATGAAGGCCTGATGTCTTCTGCTGGTTGAGGGCAACACAAGCAGTAACTTTTGCTGCACGACTATCGTACTCAATGACTACATCTTGTTTGGATGATCCCCAATTATGGATGTAACTAAATGGATTTACCTGACCATTGAGATAAAGATGAGCCTCGTCACAGAACCAAATTCTTTCTTCCAAAGATGGGTTCTCAGTGAGTTTTTGGATAAATCAAAAATACATCACCAACCCCTCTTCCCTGAACAGCCATCAAACACTGAGGCGTTCGGACCAGAGACACTTTTAATCTTGGATCTAATTGAGGATCCTTCTCAAGGACTCCCTTGAAATCTTGACTTGAGCACTTTGACCATTGATTCATTTTCAAGGTCTAAGCTCAACCAATTCTTCAACAATTTCGATTATGCTGGTATCACTAAATGAACTCAAGGATCAGCCTTTTTTGATGTCTTTTTTGTAGGCAACTTTTTGTTCAAATTTTTTGTGTACATTGGAATGCAAATTTCTTTGCCCAATTAATTGAATGCTTTGAAGGTAAAGACTCAGATCTATGGCCAATGTATTTGTAACCGAAAAGAATGATGGCTTATTTTATTGAACCTGCTCTGAAGTAAGTTCTTACAATGAGGCCAATTTCTTCTTCTGCCCATACCATGCACAAAAGGTGAACATAAAAATTAATTTCCACTATGTGGTCATTAGCAATATTGACAGACTGGGAGACTGTTTTACTAATGTTTGAAGATACTAGCAACAGTTAATGGGGTGCTAATCAGGTGCAAACTTTCAGAGCTGTAGGAAAAGTCCAGGGTATAATCTTTTTTGGGTCAACCTTTTTATACAATTTAGATGGTGCTATATGAGCTTGTATGATTGTATGATATGCTTCAATTACAAAATATTCTAAAAATAGACCACCTTATAAGACAACCTCCACCCCTCAACCACTCCCCCCTCAAAAAAAAACCTCCCAAAAAACAAAAAAAAACCCAACCCACCTCAAAACAAAACAAAAAAGCAGAAACAACCTAAACTCCAGCCCTAAAGAAAAAACAACAAAAGACAAAAAGCAGAAAAAAATCCCTACAAACCACAAAGACATATAAATTTATATATAAATATAAATAATACACTACCACAGCGTTAGGATGGCTGAAACCAAATTCTTTCTCCAACACTTCCTTCAAAGTCCGTCCAACCCATCTTCCTTTTGCATGAGTTGCAAAAGTATAGTGATAAGGATAGACCTTTCGGAGACCTAGTGAAGGACAAAATGTCTTTCTATATACAAGTGCATATATAGAATCTTCTTCAACTTTTTTTTCGACAGGGATTTTCAGACAGGGATTAGGAGAGAAGGGAAAACTGTAAGTCTCATTTCTTATTATACCTGGTTGAAGAAGAATTACAAACTTAAAATGAATGGTACTTTAAAAAATTGAATATAGATAGCGGTTCTTATTTTCTTTCTGTTCTCCATTTTATGTTCTGGATTGCCTTTAAAAATTGTATGTAATTTTGATTTACTTTCTTCTCTTGGAATTTTGACTAGACAACTGTCAAATTGTTACTAACCGTTGACAAAGTCTAATTTTTTTTTAAACAAAGTAAAATTTAAAACTGGATCTCATGTGCATACATATATCTATTTAACATATATCGTAATCAAAGTACAAGAACCATTTTCAAAGTAGTATGATGTCTCATTAAACTCATGAAGACCGTAGCCTGCCTCATCCTTTTCACTTGATGGGGCTTCAGTCTTGCGCTTTTTCTTCAGCTCTTTGAATTTCTGGGCACGAGCTTGCTAAAATTGGATGAAAGTCAATTGAAAAGATATAAATTTTACCTAATTAATGCTGAATGATCAGAGCCAAAGTAAAAAATGCCCATGACAAAAGAAATTAGATAAATTACAGAATATATAGAAGCATATATACATATATTTAAAAAAAACATCCCCAGGTTATACATCCGCAAAAAGCTTTTTTCCTACTTAAGTTGAACAACAAATTTCACACAGGTGTCATTTGGCTTAAAACGAAGGTCAGCCATTCATTTGGTTAAAATCTGAGGTGTGGTTGAATAAATCGACACTTTATTGTTCCCTATAAAATGAAATTGACTGTTATGGCACTTCCACGTTTGACTTTTTAATTGGCCTAATTCATGTTCCTTTCATTCAAAAGAGCTTTCATGGTTGGGCATGCGATTCTACAGAATTGGGAGTCAATTCCTGAACTAAATGTTGATTTTCTAAGAGATGACAAAGACTCGATTACAGAATCGAGAGTTCAAAATGATCGATTATGAACTGTTGGATACCTGAATGAACAGCTTCAGTTATTCCTTTCTAGATATAATATATATAGATCTTAAAACTAGATCTAGAATCATAAGAACTTTTTTTCACATTGTTCTACCACTACTACTGGCCGTAATGAACTTTAAGTATTATACACTATACACATCCTTCAATGTGCTCATTAGTCCTTTCTGCGTCATGAAGACTAAGACTAAGACCTTTGGCTCATAGGGCTGGAGCTTATCCAGGTTTCTGTACCATGAAAGGGTTTATCGACCAAGCACTTTCGTCTTCTTTTAATAGTTTTTATCACTGTACAACATTTAATACATATATCCACTTCGAATATTTGCTGGGCTCATCATTGTCAATGTCCAGCCCGAAAATCAAATATATGTCACCAAAAAGAGCTTCACAGGCACGAGGCTTCGTGTAATGTTTCCTTTGTTTGTTCGTTAGGTTAATCTTTCCTCAAATACGGCATAGTTAAACTAAAGAAGTCTGATGGTGGTCATGGGTATTTTTCATATCACTGTAAAGTATATATAATAAAGAAAAACAATACTCAATGTCTCAATAAATCCGCTAATAACACTAAACACAAAAATGCACGGGTTAAAGTTCTTTTGCCAAAGTAAGGAACAATAATTTATGCTTCAATACATGCTAAAAATATTGAAATCATGAGGAACATGCTCTGGTAAAAAAAATGATATAAAAAATAACATCTAAATGAGCACTCATGCTGTAAACGTAAAATTCTCTTAAGGAAATGGCCTTATTCCACAGGAAGGAATTATTACAGGATAGAAATTTTTTCCAACTGTGCAATTTAAAAAGAAGTGAGATGGTAAGAATAGAATCAAGAAATAAAGACTGAGTGCAAAGGAAATTGCATAATATGCTGCTCAAAGTGATTGTCTTTGGCAAACATGATCTGTTAGCATCGGCACCGCTAGGCACCTGTTGACCTTGGGTCAGGGCAGGTCAAACTACGCAGAAACTTAAATGTACAACACTAATACCAAAACACTAAAATAATAAATTAACCTTCCTCCAGGAGCACCCCATTAATTACACAGCAAGCCCGCAAGCCGCGTGTCGCCCGCAAGGATCGAGAGCTGCGTAGTTGTAGGCTTATTATCATTCTAATAATTGGGAGCAAACCTATGAAACCTATACATGGTTGGAAAGCTTCCACGTTAGACTTGAAGATTCTGATGGTCTTGGATTTTAATTGATTTGGTTGAATGTTTGTGAGACCTGGGTGATTGAAAGTTGAAGAATTGTTTGTTTTTCTCATCACTGTTGTGCTTGCATCTAAAAGATCTAATCAATATGATTGTGTGACGTTGGAAATAACAACTACTATGTCCAATACCACTATTGATTTTGGATGTGTGTGTGTTGTTCCAGTTTTGTTGAGTTTCTTGAATTTACAGAGATCAGAGATCAGCAGTGTAAGTAAAGAGATCACAATCACTAAATCCTGCTTTCCCCTAATTAACCATGCCACTCAAAATCCAACTCATCACTTCAATCCAATTCAATCCATATTGTCCCAGCTTCATGGCTTGAAGATATACACGACAATGTGTAACGAGAGTGGATGGACTGGTGTTGATATAGATGTACATTGATTGAAGTTTCAGTTGTTGTTTGGCCGAAAGAGAAAATGTTTTTATTTCTTTTTTGAATTTTTCAAGATTTTGTGTTGTCTGGACACTCTCAGGAAGGGAGTTCCATAGTCTGGCTATGTCAGGGAAGAATGTTTGGGGGTGTGCATCTACCCTAGAGTGCGGCAATTGATAAATCTTTTCTTTCTTCCTTTTTTTTTTTAGGACGTAGTGGGTATTGCCGGTTGTCCTTACTGGGCTTTACCGTATAGCATGTTCAATTTCTGTCTTGCCCTTCTTTCCTTCAGAGGGGGCCAATTGCTCTGCCCCATTAAACTTGTGATGCTCTCTGAGTTGCCTTATATTAAAGTTATATGTTGTTAACAAACCTGTATGCCCTTCTCTGGATTTGTTAGACTTAATTTATAATGTTCTTTTGCGTGTGGGGGTCCCAAACACATGTGCTATAGTCGAGAACGGGTCAGACAAATGCTTTTTACTTTTACGCCTTTTCCTTGGCAGTCTTTGGACAGGTTTTCAGGTTTCTTTTCAGGAGGAAAAAGAGCTTCTGGTTTGCTTTTAAGCATATCTTGTTAAGTGCTGGTTCCATGCCAATTTCTCATCCAATGTCACTCCTAGATATTTTGCCTTTGTTTGTTCTTTCCAGTCATTCTCCATGTATGGTGTAATTCAAGTGCAGTGGCTTTCCTTTTTATTCGTAATGCTGATGACTTAACACTTCTTAGGATGAAACTCCATCCTCCAGTGTCTTTTCCACTCTTGTAGTGCATTGAGGTCTTTTTGAAGGATTTCTGCATCAATGGGAGATTTCACTTCTCTGTACAACAAACTGTCGTAGGCAAACAATTTTAATTTTGAGCCATGTGAAAGAACATCTGGCATATCATTAAAAATGTAAATCAAAATAGGAGTGGTCCTAGGACTGAACCCTGAGGAGCCTCAGACAAAACAGGCTACGTGGATGACAATGCATTGTCCACCATGACTTTCTGCGAGTGGTTGAAGAGAAAGGAAGGTTGTTACTAGTGATTCCATAATTATCAAGCTTTATGAGAAGGCTATGATGATCGTACCTTGTCGAATGCTTTGCTGAAATCAAGGAGCACTGCAACTGATTGGCCTTTCTCATTGATTGTGTTCACAAAGTCAACGCATATCATGATCAGTTGAGTTTCACATGACACAGTATTGTATTCTACAAGGACCATGTGGTGATCAGTTGGGTTTCACATGACACAGTATTGTATTCTGCAAGGACCATGTCATGGTCACTCAGACCAGGTTCTACTTTCGCCTTTTGAAAATTAGGTTTGGTTGGTTGGTGAATAGCATGTCCAGAATTGCCTTTAGCCATGTGTTTTTGCTATTTAACCATGTGGCACAAGCCTAGATCCAGCGTTGTATTTAGAAATGCCTGATCGATATCCCATTTATAAATTTTATATTGATACCACTCAATTACTTCGCTGCCCCAGTTTATGTCAAGTAGGTTGTAGTCCCCGCCAATAACACTCAGCATTTTGTGTCTTGATACTGCATCTTGTATTGTTTCACAGATTTTACTGCTCTTTTCCATTGTTATCCAGCTTTCGATATATAGTGATCGTATTACTAGTGGTTGGTTGGAGTTTGGTTTAATTATTTTTTACAATTTTAAAAGATAAATTCACAATTGTTGTCACTTTTGATCTCTTCGCTGATTATGTTCTTTTTAACAGCAATCAAAGCCCCGCCACAACTATTCTCTATCCTGTCATGTCTGTAAAGATCAAAGTCTTCAAGGAGGAATTCTGCGTTTTTTATACAGGGGTTACTATTCAAATTTGGTCAATGCAGATCATTGTTACGCAAGATACATTAATAGTTTATCGCCCCAAGGCCCACTATCAATTATCATTTTATTGAATATATCATTGTGCTACTACCTACAATAAACTCACACAGACAACATTGTTTAGCCTGTAAAACCTTCAATATAATGAATATAATAAAATACAAAATACTCATTTTCATCCATAATAGGACAGCCCTTTGATGTGCAACATCGCTCCCTTCCTAGAACTCGTACACCTCTCTTTCTCTCCTCAATAAACATAAAAGCTAACACAACCTAGAAATTATCATCAAGTACAGAGCACAAAGAGTGTATGTATGGATTAGACAAGAAAGAGTAAACTGAGGAGGAACCCTCCACATCCCATCTCTCGTCTGACCTCACACAATGGACACAAATTCTAACAAAATGAAAAGACTCTTTTCAAACAAAGAGCAGTATTGATTAGACCAGAGAGAGGAAATGGAGTAGGAATCCTCCACATCACAGTAACTGTAGTAACACTTCATGGCATATCAGTGTGACTTTGCCTTCCAGGCAAGACAATCACCCCCTTTTGACATCTACCATGGACTCTCCCTAGGACAACTTTTAACAACTACTTCATTTTATAGGCCTATAATTTGCATATATATATATATATGAGGAGATCAGAGAGGCTTTGAGAGAAAGAAATCTAACCTTCATTGAAGGAAGCAGGAAATGTCAGGACAGGGTGGTGTGGAGGAAGATCATTGCGGGTATGCAAACCCATACACCGAAAGGTAGAAATGGGGGGACAGATGAAGAAAGAAGAATATAAATATATATAAAATATATATATGGCCTTTATCCCGTGTAAATTTAAAGTGAGGAACCTTCAACATCACAGTACAGGGAACACTCAAAGCATATCAGTACTTTGCCTTCCAGGCAAAACAATCAACAGCCACACCACCTTTTTCACACCTTCGATGGGCTCTCCCTCTGAGGCCCTACGTTATTTATTTAGGGTCCAATATAATATATATATATATATAATATTGCTTCAATGGCCTCTAATTCCTTACTACTCTGTAAAATGATTGGATGACCAATCAGGAGGCTTGATATAGTCAATAGTAGGCAAACTGAGTGAAAAATGTGTTGCAAAACGGACACTGTGCTAGTCCTTCCCCTCCCACTGCCCCCCAACGGATAACCCATACTTCGCGGCACACTGTAAGGTAGGGGCAGGATGGAACCCATCTTCCGCCTTACACGCTATGTATGTGCAGCAAGGACAGGTTTATCTTCCCAGCATGCCTCTAGAGTTTTTTAGTACTTTAGGCGCGTTGAAAAGAATGCTTAGCTATTCTGTTTGTTAGCTTTTTATATGAAGACTAAGACTAAGATGCAGGCACTGGCAGAGCAGACCAGAAAAGCACCTGGGAGCAACATTCTACCCGAGCGAAATATGTAAATTAAAGATACATGGAATTGCCGCGAAACAACCCCCGACTTGCGTCAGTAAAGGCAAAACACAAAAATACTCTCAAACTTTTCCTGTCCTAAACCCATCAACAATTTCTCGACCTGCTGAGAACCCTGAATAATTAAAAAAATTGTTACTCCTTTTATTTCCACCACACAAGCCCCTACTAGGATATATTCACATGGTATCAAAAGAATCCCTCTTTTATTTCTAGGTTACAGTTTCTCTTAGCATAAATTGTATTTCCAGGGTTATTTCCCCTGCATGAGATACACAACATGGATCCTCTCCCAAAACATTACACGGAACCTCTTCCAAAACAAATGCAAAGTCATGGTAGACAATGGCATGGAAATGTTTGAAAAAGCATCAAATAATTATCTACGAATGAATTTTGTACATGATGGAATTTATAACCTATCTTCTGCTTTTTATAGAATCTGTAAATATATATAATTTATGTATTTTCAGAAATAATAGATAGCCTATATAATATTAAACTTCATGTAAGTTGGCCTACCCTTTTAAGAGCTCGCTTAGACAATGTTTGCTGATGATTATCAGCAGATGATTTTTTATTCAGATCTTCTGCTGTATCCATTTCTTTGATATCAGGAAGCACTATATTTATCTTCTCCCGATCACCACCACTGTCATCGACAGTCTTTGATTCAACCTCATCATTGATCATCTTACTTGAAATTTTGGTATTTAGGTACCTGGATCTAGAGATTTGATTACTTTTGTTGCAGTTACAATTATGACGAAAAGAATCAAATTTCAGTGACTTCACATGAAAAAAGCAGTTCATCAAATTAATTTTGAAAGTGGAAAAAAGCCTTCCAACATGTATGATTGACTTCCATGAATATGTTGATCGAGATCCACAAAAACTTGATTGGTGAGTAAATTCACTTCTACCGATATTCAAGAAAGTTGTATCGCAAAATTTACTTCTTAGTAGAATCTGTGGCTGTGGTAGAGTGCATTTTAATCTGGGAAGACTCATGTGGAGTTAGGCGGGTGCTAAAGTGTGATAGAAAATTCTCATTCCGAATAAAGATGTCGTGCAATCTCGATCACAAAATACACTCCTGTTGGGGCAGAAATATAGTATTGTTCATAGATCCAGATCGATGATAATTCTCTCTACAGCTTTGTCTTCATTTCAGTGTGTATGACATACAGGCGATCGTCTTCAGCCATGATTGTTTACATCGGCTAAAATTTCTCTCACACGTCGAAAGAGCATGACGTGACTAGTTCTAAAATATAAGTAAACGGCGTACTTGGTACATGTATCTCCGTGTACATATGTGAATCAAAACTTTACAGGAGAAGGAGAAAAAAAACCTGCATAATATCGGCTTTTCACTTCAAACATTATCATACATAATGTGTGTATGTGAACCATGATTATCAATTGTACATGGTGGTTATTCATTTTAATCCATTATTTTGTTTTCAAAACTTGTTCATGCCGACATACACTGATTTCCTTTTCAAACCCCTTTTTGAGTCTCACTTACACGGTTTGGTTCTAGAGGTCGAGGTCTAAATGACACGCTTTGCCACTTTCAAATATTAAGGATTTTGCAAGGTGTGACGTAGAGTGCAGGAGTGCGGATTTTCGTTGTCAATATTTATTAGTAATTTAATCCGGAATTCCTGCTGTGGTGACCGAACGCTAGATATGGGAACGATTCGCTATTCTTGTGTTCATGATAAAATGCCCCCAGTCACACCCACATATCTGCCAAGCGCTCTCGTGAATCTCATCTTAACATACCCTAACCTCTTGACATCTGACCAGTGACCTTTTTTTTTTTACACCTATCGTGAAGCGAGTCAGATCAAACCAGCTAACACCAGCTGGTCATCTCGGAACCTGGGAACTTTTTTGACATTTTTAGACTTTGACTGCGTCTGGAGCAGTAGCTTCTAGGGGCGACCATCCCCCAACCTAGCGCGTCCACAGGTGGCGGGACGACCTCAAGATATGGTTAGTTTGTTGTGAATAAGGGTTCCCCCAAATAAGCAGTCGCAGACCAACAGCAATGGTTACCATTTTTGAGGAGAGTCCGGGGTATGTGGTGGTACCTGCACTCCTATGAAATGGACTCAAAACCCAAGGACAGGGTCAAGAGGGTACAATAGGCGAGCTAGAGCGCCTAGACAAAATAACTCCTACCTTACAAAGTCCTGCACAGGGGGGAATTGATAAGTTGGGAAGCGCTTGAAGTGGTAATTCTATCACGGTCTTCTTCTTTCGGAGAGTCAGGCAGATGATTCTGTTTGGAACAATGACCGAGGCTCATTGCACAGTGAACTGGCCTCCGAAGGCAACGGTACCCCACTGGAGTATTTTGCCAAGGAATGCATGGAGATGACAAGGAAAGAAAAGAGTCATGGATCTGATCAGTCTGAGACCCCCAGGGAAGGTCAGGTCTCAACAGCTACTGGGGAGTGAGACTCTACGTCGTTGGAATGACATCGTGATGACCACGGGTTTCTGTCCGACGTTGGTGACAAGAAGCAGGCGTATCCAGGCTCCTCAAACAAGAAAAACAAGAAAGATTTTAGCATTGGCATGCGAATCATACAGATGATGCTACCACTAGGAAAATTGACATTATTACTGAATGAAATGAAAGACCATAACATCAGTATACTAGGTCTCTCTGAGGTGAAATGGGACAGAGAAAGAGTGTTTAAACATGGTGAGTACACCATAGCATACTGTGGAAAAACCAAAGGTGGAAATGAAGTAGCTATAATTCTCGACCAAACTTAGAACAATGAAAAGCTTTAACACCCTCAGTGATCGAATAGTTGCAGTCAAATCAAATACCAAGCCAGTCCCACTGTATATCATACAGGTGTATGCACCTTCATCAAAAAGCTCAAAGGAAGAGATCGAAAAGTTTTACAATGATCTTCAGGCATTTAAGGACAGCATTAAGAACAGAGAAATCTGCCCAATAATCGGAAACCTCAATGCCAAGATCGGACAAAATGAGGATAGAGACTGCGGATTTGGACCATATGGTCTTGGAGACCGAAATGAACGTGGATAAATGCTTGCAAATTTCTGCAGAGCAAATGAACTTCTGATCACCAACACATTGTTCAAACAACCAAAAAGAAGGCTATCTACGTGGGTTTCACCTGGAGAGCGGTACAGAAATCAGATAGATTACATTATGGTAAACAGATTCTGGCGCAACATCATTGAATACAAAAATAAGACCAGTGATTGCGGTACGGACCACATCTCGCTGACGACGAAAGTGAGACTGAAAGCCTTCAACTTCAAACAGAAACACGCAGAAATGCCTATGAAATATGATCTTGGAAAATTGAAAGATGACAAAGTAAAAGGAGAATTCACGATCGAAACGCACAATAAATTCACTGCCTTACTTCTTAACTGACCGAAGCATGTCCGTATTAATTCTGGGAAGCTATGAAGAAGGTCTATCAAAAAACGGTAGAAACCAGGGCCGTAGCTACCACCACCGCAGCCCCCGCGGCGCGGGCTGGGGGGGGGGGGGCTAGGGGGGGGGCGGGGTTCGGGGACCCTGGCATCTGATGGGTCGAAAAGGAAAA
>JBCHJU010015783.1:0-12070 GCA_039654505.1 Plocamopherus imperialis | reverse complement strand
TACAATGTGTTTGAATTCGTGAATCACAAGTCATGGTAGCTTGTTCAGTTACTTGTGGGAGATGTGTCAAGAAATTTGCCTTTAAAAAGAAATATCTTTATTCCATCCAAGGTGATGTAACAAAAAAGTGAACAAATTAATTGAAATCAATATGACAACAATGAAATCCTTACAATGTGTTTGAATTCGTGAATCACAAGTCATGGTAGCTTGTTCAGTTACTTGTGGGAGATGTGTCAAGAAATTTTTAGGACAATTTGTAATAATTTTAGACAACATTATGCTACCCTACCTTCTTCCCTAGTTCACTCTTGTAAAATTATTTTTAGAATTAATGTAAAAATTCTGGGACATTTAGAATACTAAAAACAATTTCACAACATATGTATGCACATTTCCAACTGTTTCTATGAAGCCGAAGAATGGGCTGTCATGAATCATTGCACGCAGTCTTAGATTTCGATAGACCTAATGAATCTGGAATACGAATTCTGGTTCTTGTACCGTTGTTATGCAATCGCAAAATTCTTTTATGCTTGGGGGTATTTTCATTTTTCTCTGTCTAAACATTAGAAATATATGGTAACATGATATAACGTTACAAGGCATCATGCAGACAATAGGGGATCACCTTTCAGACTTGATACCATGAATCACCTACACAATCAAACTATACAAACACCCCTCCAATTGGGCAATGCTAAGCTCATTATTTGTTTTGATGAATTTCACTGAGATCATAGCTATACTTTCACCTTGTGCAGAGCGAGGTTTATCGCACAAACATTATGTTCACGATCATTTCATCCAAAAATAATGCAGAAATTTTGATAAAACATTGCACATGGCACCAGTGTTATTTTCATAAAACGTTAATTAGCTAACTCTGGAACGAGTTGTTTCCCCACAGAGCAAAAAAATATTTGGTAGGGTCCAATGCAATCTGAACCATCTTATCAAGTTTCATTACAATCTAAAAGATTGTCTCAAAGATACAGGTTCAAATGTGCGCGCATGCTGTGTTGTGAAATACACTTTACAAGATTTTATGATTGATCAGAATGGAAATTCAAGAATACTCTGAAATCTTTAAGCTGGACGAGTTGAGAAAGTTATGTGTTGGCCTAAGGGGAGGGAGTGGAAAAGTAAGTCGACTTACTGGATACATGGAGAAAAATAAATGGCACTTGAAAATCACATCCATAAAGGGATTCAAAAGATATCAAAATAGATAAGTGCCCACCGTATAAAAAGTTAATGTCGGTGATTATCAAAAGTGACTCAACATCTAATAAAGAACATGAACATCTCAAAAGTGACTCAACATCTAATAAAGAACATGAACATCTCATATACATGTTAAACAAAATCAAGCAATAATTAATTCATCAATTAAGGTATAGCTTAAGTCAATGGAGCAGGGGGGGGGGGGGCAGACCTGGGTATAACCTGGGTATAACAATCTCCAGTATAGAAAGAAAAAAGAGTTTTACTATACCGGTACCACAAAATAATGCCAAGTACACTGTAAAAAAGAATTGTTCAGTGCACTTAAACTGTTCGGAAAATCGCCTTAACTCACAAGAAGCATAATAAGGCTATAGTGCAGGGCATTGTATCTGCTAATCTATTACTAGGCTAAAGCAGAATCAACTGTGTATGTAGAATCTACTTAAGATAAACTTGGTGGGAACTGTTAAATTGATTTCTTTTAAGAGTTCATTTCTACTTTCAGTTATACACCCCAGTGAATTGACTCTTGAACCAATGTGCTCAGGAATCGACCGCACTTGGCAGGTGAAATAATAGGTAGTTATAAAATAAAAAAATTAACATGGGCAATTGTGCTACAATATAGTTTTTTCTTTACATACAAAATAAATAAATGTTGTAATGTACATTAAAATACCAACAAAATGGTCTAAAATTACTCAAAAAAACACTACAATAAAAGTTTCTGGGAGTGTTTGGTTCAAATTTATAATTTCGCAAAAATAAGTTGGGATGATTTGGGGTTTTTTTCCTAAATATTTTTTAATAAATGCTATAGGAAAGAAAAAGACAGAACCTAAACGAGTATATTATTGCAACTTTAAGTTTTTTTAAGCAAGTTTATCTTAAGTGGATTCGCCTGTGTTACTTTTTCAAGCCATTAATAGTCCACAATGACCAAAATCAACAAGCCGTCATTGTACCACAGACAAGGTGCGGCTAAGCATATCCACATCAGCCTGCATTATACAGCTGTCCTAACACAAAATTATGAAAGAGCAGATTTCCATCAAGAGAAGACATTAAGTTAAGAGTATGTTGAACAATGGTTTTCAGGAGGATGACAAAAGTGGAAGATCTAACTTATCGTTTTGGCTTTGGCATAAAAGTTCCTCAAACAGCACAGATGCATGTCATCTTGTCTAATAAGTCACTCTGTCTTGGATGGTGTTTATAGGACGTGTCACGGTGGGCCTCGCAGGACTGCTGAGACGCACATTTTTTACCTATTTTCTATCAGTGATGATAGAGACAAATGGTTTTTGCATGTTGATTTACTTAACTTATGCCTCTGTATCCCCGGAGGAACATAAGGCCATAGCAACACACTTCCATCGCACCCGGTTTTGGGCATCCCTCTTCAGTGCTGTCCATGATGTGCTGGCATTCTTTATTTCTAGTTCAGTGCTTCTGCGCCATGTTCCACCTTTCGTCTCCCTTGTGGATTCCACTCTAGGCTTTGCCGTGTGATGTTGGTTTGAGGTTTTCTAAGTGTATGGCTGATTCAACCCCACTTTCTCTTCTTTATCTGGAAGGTGATCGGGTTTTGTACAGTGCACCTCCACAGCTCTTCATTTGTTATCATCTGTGGCCATTTGATCTTTAGAATGTATTTTAAACATCTGTTGATGAATGTTTGTAGTGTCTCGATGTTGCTTTTGGTGGTTCTCCATGTTTCTGATCCATAAAGCAGGACAAACTTCACGTTAGTATTTAATATCCCAATTTTTGCATGTTATAGAAGAATATTTCTGCTTTCTAATGAACTAATTACTATTCATGTCCATGGTAGGCCTACATGAAGTCTAAATTTTCATGATGTAAAATAGTAGGTGGCGACGCGTCTCCAGGGGATAGCTGTGCTGTCCGCAATACTGTGCCAACGCATCTTTAATGAGTTAAACATGGGCTGCCAGTATTAGCTGATCCACCATCTAACAACTAGACTATGATGGAACCAGTCTCTTATCCTTTGATAAAAACTGTTTCCAGTCACTTCTCCATTCATACAAATTTTATCCAGTCTCTCATCTGTGAGTACAAATTGTCTCCAGTCTCTTATCCATTGATGAAAATTGTATTCAGTCTCTTATCCATTGAAACAAATTGTATTCTCTTATCCATTGATACAAATTGCATTCAGTCTCTTATCCATTGATAACAATTGTCTCCAGTCTCTTATCTGTTGATACAAATTGTTTTCAGTCTCTTATCCGTTGATATGAATTGTTTTCAGTCTCTTATCCATTGATACAAATTGTTTTCAGTCTCTTATCCGTTGATACAAATTGTTTTCAGTCTCTTATCCGTTCATAGAAACTCTCCAGTCTCTTATCTGTTGATACAAATTGTATTCAGTCTCTTATCCGTTGATAAATACAAATTGTTTTCAGTCTCTTATCCGTTCATAGAAACTCTCCAGTCTCTTATCCGTTGATACAAATTGTATTCAGTCTCTTATCCGTTGATAGAAACTCTTCAGTCTCTTATCCGTTGATACAAACTCTCAAGCCTCAAATCTGTTAATACAAACAGTCTCAAGCACTCTATGATTCACTGCAGGATTGCCATACAATGTAACTTAAAAGTGAAAGATCATTATGATAACTTTGATAAATGGGTCTACATGTATATAGAACACCACTGTAACACCAGAAGCTAATGCTAGAAACATTTTTATTCATACAAGTCTTGCTGAAACTGTTTGAGAAACTTTTAGAGTGAAGCAAACTTTGATTTACATGGTGTTTCAATTAGTGAAATTCTTCACTAAAACAAATGTGCTGTAGATGTTGAGGGTATTAAATGCATATTTGTGGAAAATCTTCAAAGAAGGCCTCTAAGATATATGTAGACTAGTTTATTTTGGAAGATGGGAGATTATAAAAAGTGCAGCAAACATACTGCAACTGCAACATATTATTTTTATATAAAGGTTATTTGTCCGAACCATGGAAAACCTAATAAGGATTTTCTATGACAGTATTTATCTCGATCTTCATATCACACCGAGAAGAAGTAATAAAAGAATGAAAATGGAAGTAGCAGGACATCTGGCAAGAATTATCTCTTTCAAATATGCGGTTCACACCAATCATATCATATCATTCATTATGTATTTTCTCTTGTCAAAATTAGTTATCAAGTCGTCAACACTTCTCAAAGTGGCATAACTCTTTAAATAACTATTTAATTCAAGATATAGGTATTTTAAAGAAAGAAAGCTTTTAAATCTAAAGAATGTCATGGCTAAAAACCCATCCCCTAACAGGCACATCCCCTGGTTGTGGAGTGGGAAGGCCTGTAGACATAGAGGTTAGCTGGCTGGGAATAACCAGTCAGTAGTTGTGAACAATACTTTTATTTTCTTTAAAACTGATGATGATATTTTTTTATTCTGCTGATTATATGGATATATCAATATCACAAATACATATAAAAATAAAATGAAAAATGATTAAATTCCACTGATGAAAGGAAATTTGTCTTTTGGTTCTTGACTGAAAACCGAGCATCAGCTGCAGAGCAGTGCCACAAACGGATGAAACTAGTGAAAATAACCTTACCAAAGGGTTACATGTAAATCACAATGTCTCTGATGGGATTCGAACCACCAAGCCTCCAGTTGTTAATAAAAAGCACAAATACAGTGCCATTGTGACTACATGTCATATATGTGACAAGCAATTTCAAAAAAAGAAATTCAGCATACACAGCACTAAAAAGTCTGTGGGAGACAAGGTTGGTCGATTGACTTTTCCATTGACTCTGTTTTATTTTTAGAGTTTGTTGGGTTTTGCTTTGTTTTTTTTGTAGAAATGTTTTGAAAAATAATTTAATGACCATATCCTTCGGTTTGGCCCAGCAGTAAGGATGGTCAAAAAGTGAAAAAAAGAACAAAAAATCTTATTGACTATTAAAGTACATTAATTTTGCTTGTGCAATTTGGGTATGAACCATGTATGTCCTAGAATGGCAACAAAATTTGGGGGATAAGGAAAAGGTTGGAAGGGGGTCCATGGCAGATTGCAACAGACAGAGTACGGAAGACAAGGGGGTACAGAGGAAAGAACCGTTGAGGCAAGTGAAAATGCAAGAGGAACATGGTAAACATTTATATATGTGGCGTTTTATAAGTTAGGTTGACGGTATTGTTGTCAGAAGAGGAGAATGGTAAAAATTTATACATGTGGTGTTTTATAAGTTAGGTTGACGGCATTGTTGTTAGAAGAGGAACATGGTAAACATTTATACAGGTGATGCTTTGTTGTTAAGTGGATAGTATTATTGTCAGCTCTTTACTCCCTAAATAGTTAATTAAACAGGATTAGCAATTCATACAACAGTAATAGTTATAATAAAAATTATGTATATTTATATACACATTCAACAAAATGTGGACAACATTGTAGCTTTTTAGCTGTGACAATTTCTTTAAACAAATCATATCCATAAATTAAATAGATAACTAATATAATTTTCATATCTATATTACAATACATTGATCTTACATCACTTTTGATAATAATAAAAAAAGTTACACAAAAGTCATTTAATTGTTGCAACAAAGTCAATACTTTTTAATGCTGCTCTTAATGTTATGCTATATACACAAGGAGTCCCCTGACACTTGTAAGGAGTTGTTGTAACAGAAAGCCATGTTGGAGAGTTCAACATGAATGAAAGCAAAACAAAGTTAAATAGAAGCCTCCACTATAAAGACAAATTAAAAACTGTAAATTTTGTGGTTTAAACCCTTCGTCAGACAACAAACAGCAATAAAAAGACAGTGAAAAAAAAAAAATTACAATAACAAAGCTAGAAATTATAAAAAACTAAATAAATATTTGTTTTGCTTCCATTCATGCTGAAGGCAAGAGAATACAGAGCAACAGCCTTTCTACCGGCAAACCATTCTAGAATACTGACAAGTACTCAAGAACGTCCATAAAAGAAAAAGAAGCAATGATAAGTATTAAGGTGGCTTGGAGAACAAAAAAAAAACCAAAAAACAGAAAAGAATAAAAGAAAAAAACTCAGCTCTCATTAGTAGCCCAACATTTCATGTCTGCAAGGGTGAAAGCGACTGCTCCAAGTATTCAAATCAAAAAAAAAAAAAAATCTTGCATTGCGTAGTAACATAAACATTACAGTTGAGTGTCACAGAGAACAGAAATAACAGATCAACAGTTTTTGCTGGTGCATTTGAAGAACTGATGTGAAAATGGATTAGCTGCTATGGTTTGGTAAAAATGAAAATCAACTATCTGTACATGTACAGTTAGGTAGGCTGTCTTGGACAATGAGTGGAGGGAAACAGGTGGTTAAACAGACAGTGTAAAGGAAGAACGAGATGAAGAGTATACAATGAGTGAATGAACATGTGATTGACAAATAAAGAGTCTTCATCCTCTCTTCTCTTCTCTTATTATCTTCTCATTTATCCATCTATGATGTTGAAGAACAAATTCTTTCTCTTCATATAATCAGGGAGCCATTGAGCATCCTTAATCTACATTCATATTAGAGCAAGATGTAGGCAAACTATTAAAATACACAAAACATCATTGAGACAGACTGACCAGAGAGGCAAGGCGATGACAACAAGAGACATTGTGTAAGAAGACAAGACTTGCCAACCCCAAGACCCACAAAAGAGGAGTCTGCCTAAAAGAAAGTCAGAATTTCAGACAAAAAATAGGAGTCAGATGCACTATCTATACCTTCGAACGTTCACGTCAGACTTGAAAATGTCACAAATAAAACATGAATGAGTTTACTAGACCAACTTGAGAACCAGGCTGCATTTCACTTTACCAAATTTTTTTTTTTTCAGAACTCACCAAATTAAACTGTGCTAATAATATATAGAATATTTACTGACAAAAACCCACAAAATCTCCAGAAAAAATATTATCCAAGCTGGTAACCTAGCATTTTTCTTGCAAAATCGGCATGAAAAGATATTGCTTTAAAATTGTCAGTGATTGATTCAAATCGTAATTTTTTAACAAAAAGCGGAACTGCAGAAACTGGAGGAGGGGGGAATCATAATGATTCTGCCAAAATCGAAAGGGTTGGCAAGTCTGGAAGATCATTGCATCAATCATGAAATTTACATGTAAAATCAATATCATTGAAAAAAACCAACAATAATGTTCACCCATTCTTGTGCATCCTCTGACTGGTGCACTTCTTCCTTGGTGTATAGGAGCAATAGAAAAAGACAACTTTGTTTTTACATATTAATTATCATTATTTGTGATCTGTTCCTTCCAATGAGAATATGACTCCCACAGGCCTTTATGAGGTAGAGTTAATAGACTTCACGTTTGACCATCATAATAATCATTGTAGTAAAAAAGGGGTTTTATGGAAAACACTGTAGAGGATTAAAGGCAATTTTCTTTATAAGAGATGTACATGTAATACCTATTCTTAAACTGCTCCATACAGAGATGACATCAACTTGCCCAAAGTACTATTTCCTCAAAACTGTGGCTTCCAACCAGCCCCTCTTTAACTTGTAACATATCAGCTGTGATACAGACATATTAAGCTTGATTAAAAATGGAAAAATAAACCCTGGACTTTCTCATGAAGCACAAAACTAAAAGAAAACCCAACTTATATGCAATCATACATGCCACATTCACAAAACTTTAGTCCCAATTTCTTGTTTTATTTCTTATAATGCATGCTACTTGGCCTCGGGCTGTGTTGCTTGCCAGCCTGCAAATTTGGATTCCTAGCTACACACAGTGCACTCATCAATAATGAAACATAGAAACAAGTATGAGGCAAGGGGCTTGATTATAGCACAATGAAATAGGTCTGACACATTAGATCTAGACAATTTCATTGAGCCCCATAGAGAATAATTATAAACACATAGGGAAGAATTTTTGATAGAAAAATAAAAAAGAAGAAAATGGATCCAATGAGATTAGGAGTAGAGAAGTCTTCTTACTGACCAAGCCAGTGCAGTCTGTAAGAACACTCTTCTACTCCCAGGTGAGCCGATTCGGTGCCACTGTCCCGGGTTCAAGTCTAAGTGGATCCTAATTTCATTTCTTATTTTCTGTCAAAATTCTTCCCTCTGCATTTGTTATGATTATCGTCTACGGGGCCCATTGAAATTTTCTTTCTTATTTTTCTATCAAAAATTCTTCCCTCTGTATTTGTAATGATTATCGTCTATGGGGCCCTTTGAAATTGTCTAGATCTAATGTGTCAGATCTATTTCATTGAACTATCGACAATAATGAGTGAATGCTTTTGTTTATTTTTTGACCAATCTGAGAATGCTTTTGTTTATTTTTTGACCAATCTGAATGGAACAAACTTCTGGTAAAATGGTGACCGACAGAATAACATAATCTATAAGCAAATGGTATACGTATCATGTCTTTGTGCGAATGATTGTATACACTGAATATGTACGGTATAACTTCTTACGGGAAGTGCCAAGCAAAAAGTAATCAATAAACCTCCCTGTTGTGAACAAGCGGGTAGCTGTTCCCTGATACCAAATACCGATGACTCAAGATTATTAATCATCCATCCTACGTGTCTTCATCATGAGTTATTACAAAAATAAACAACAATGTGCATTATTGGATTTTGTTTTTAAATCATCACAATCATACCCTTCAGAATATCAATATGTTAACGATGAAATATATGCAATATAAGGTTAAAAAAAATGCAATCTACCTATAAATGAAAGGAATGGAATATCCAAAAGAGAATTACTGTTTTCTCACAACAAGTTTCTAATACTCCCAAAAATCAACACATATATCTATACTAAGAATCAGCCAATATTTCTCATGATGCACACAACTCTGAATCTGAAAAAATGCCAAACCCACTAATACATCATTTTGAAAAATTGGGCCATAAATGCTATTACATATATGTTGTTCCATATATTAGTATAATGCTTCAAGTCTCCTTTTCATATTTTTTTTCCTAGGTGCAGTGGCTCCATTTCCTTTTCTAACCTGAAAGGGTTAATTTACAGTGATATTGTTGAAGGAAACCAGTTACAATTTTAACAAAGTTCAATGGAAAAGTGCCTTGAGAGATTATAGAGATTAAAATCCTGGTGCACAGCTTTCTACGGCAAAAGAATGCAGATCCTGCCCAGCCAACCTGAGATCCATTGTACAAAGTTCGATCTCCCAGGCTGTCGGTTGTCTCAACAGGCAAATACCTCATGAAAGACTTGACGTACGGTAGTTTACCCAAAGGTTGAAATGGTTCTCAAATTACTGTCACCTGAAATGCAAGTTTGAAATCTGATTTTATGATGATGCTCATGCGTTTTCGAGGGTGAATAGCTCAGTGGACAGGGCACTCGTCCATCGAGCCAAAAGTCAGTGTTTGATCCCCAGCTGTGCAGGCTTGATTTAAAATAAGATTTTTTGGGTTTCCTCCACCTCCACATCCTGTGGTAGGCAGGATGAATGAGTGCCTGGTTCCATCAGAGACAGACGATAACTAGGAGCTCCCATGTGATTAAAATAAAAAAGAGCAGGCCATATCGGTCGTCACCCTGGCAAAATTTGATCCTAACAAAATAGTTATTTTGGTATCATGCACCCTACAACTTCTTGTGCCTCAGGCTTATCAACTACTTCCTTACTCTGAATTCAAATAGAAGAAGCAAAGATCAGAGGGGAAGGGAGTGTGACTGGGCGCCCAAATCCCCCTTCTATCCCAGGCATAGCAATGAAATTGTTACAAGATTGTCAACTCTGATGCAGAAGGCTTCCATATCTTCTGCCAAAAGCGGTGTCTCTTTAGTTGAATATTTAAAATTAAAGCCTAGAACTGCCAAGTATCATCTAGCCCAGCCCACAATCACCTGATACTGAGGCACACATGCAGACAATCAAATTCACTTAATTACAAGAAGCCATGAAGAAGGATTCACAATGTACCTCTACCAATCCTCAGTGATTTACCAAAATACAGTGCGGCCCAGTAATAACGACAAAGGATAAAACGTCATTTCGGCTATACAGACATGATCTCAGAGTCCCGTTTTTTTCCATATATATCATTAGTAATGAAAAAACGGTTAAAGCGACATGAAATTTGATGATTTCGGATATAGCGACACTCCCAACTCGGTCAGAACCAGCGACGTCGTGTAAAAAAAAATGAACACACACTCTCCGACCAATGAGAAACCTTGCGATCCGGCCAATAAGAACCATTGCTTGCCAACTAATAAGAACGCCCACTTGCATACCAATGAGACAGCATGTGCTAGTGTCCAATGAGAGAGTCGCATCTATCAACCGCATGTGCTATACATATATAAGGCGATCGTTAAACCCCATTCGTGCCTGCAGCCAAGTCAGATTATGACGATGATGATGAAAGTTGAAAGCGCCAGCCCCTCAACCCAGTGTCTCCACAAAGGAGGCTAAAGCAGCCAATGAGCCCTTGAAGCGTTTTGTCCAACAACACACTTACGGCGGCACGCTCTTTGATGCTCTCGAGCAAGCAAAGGACAATGTGTGCGATGTTATTCAGAGCTTTAGCAAGCAAAGACAGTCAACGATCAAAAAGTTCTTCATGTCAGCAAGCTAGAGCTACCAGCTACCTCTAAACAGGGCCCTTTTCAGAGCCATACACATATTATGATTGACCTTGGTTGATAGCAGCGGTATAGCATTTCTCCTATTATTTTTCGTCCATAATAGGTCATATTCTGTACTGATCGGATTTAGCGACATTCGGTTATAGCGACATAATATCGCCAGTCCTGAAGATGTCGTTATAAGCGGGTTGCACTGTACAACAAAGGAATGGGAAAAAAAAAAGAATGAATGAAATCCACTAACACAGACAACATGAAAAAGTAAATTTTCTGATTTAACTGGGGGTTTTCACTAAATGAAAAAACAAACAAACCATAAAATACAAAATGTTAAAAGAGACAAAAGATATGAGAAATTAATCAAAATGATGATATCTTAAAAATGTTGTAGAAAACTACCCCAGTAAGAATTAAATCTAGATCTTTAGAAAAAGACTTGTCTGGAGAGTCCATTTACATTAGTTGAGAATTCTACAGTCGTAGTCTTTAAAATCATTGACAAACTCGGTAAGGTGAGTATTCTTGCCAACGCACTAGAGTCAGAGGTTAATTTGTTTGGTCACATTTATAACTTTGAGGGTTGATCATAATTGAATTACTTTAAATAATTCATTTATCCTGTCAGCCTTGGAATTGGTCAAAATGAGTCCTTAACTACTAAGGCCTTAATAAAGGGAAATAGCCAAATGACATCATGGCCAAAAAGTGGAAATTCTCACCGGACAATGGAGGGAATAGGTTGCATGACACCATCAGTTACCCCCCTTTCATACTCATCAACATCGGCCAGATCTTCATCAAGAGACCGAGTTAATTGTTGTAGGAAAACGTCTAAAGCCTGGAAAGAATGGAGAGATACTTTTGTATTATTAAGGACATATTAACTATTTGACTACTGAAAGCTTATATTTATCAGCATGAGCATAATACAACTCTTCACAACAATTTACCAATGTATCGCGATGAGCATCTTGGTGCTTATCCCAATATAATGGTAAAATATAGTCAGTGAGTGAAATTATGCTCATGCTGATATATATATATCAGCTTTCAGTAGCCAAAGAGTTAAGACAATATACATATGAAGGCTACCAGTGAGGTAGGAGATGATGATGATGATGATGATGATGATGATGATGATGACGATGATGATGATGATGATGATGATGATGATGATGATGA
>JBCHJU010015673.1:0-12074 GCA_039654505.1 Plocamopherus imperialis | reverse complement strand
CTCTCTCTCTCTCTCTCTCTCGCTCTCTCTCTCTCTCACTCTCTCTCTCTCACTCTCTCTCTCTCTGTCTCTCTCTCTCTCACACGCACACAAACACACACACTTACAATCACACACATCGTCCTTGACTTATTTGTTCTTGTACTTGAGGTGCTTTAGGCTGGATTTTGCCTGTTCACCTTCACATTTAGGACAAACTGACATATTCCATATACATGTATGCACAACATTTGACAATCCCACATCTTACAGGCCTATCTCGTAGCATTGTCAATGTAGATAGATTTAACCAAAAAGACAATACATGTACGGTACTTTCAATTGATGACATTTCATATTTGTGATACTCTTATACCAAGTAACCCTCTGTATCATAAAATGTTCAAATGTAAAGGCAGTATAGAATATTGTACATTGATGATATATATACAACTTCTCCTTAGCGTCCATCTCATCAACAATAATTTGAATTTGAGGGCTTTGATCAGAAAGAACAAGAACAGAGGGCACGGAAAGTCACTCAACTCAAACAATGCAGCAGATGTCATCTGACTTTATTGCGATGGCTTTCATCATGATTTCTGCCATGAAAGCATGCCATTCATTTCTGTGGGTGACAATCTCTTGTAATGCTTTGTGGTCTTGTTGTATTGCATGATTCAGCCGTTCCATGTCATTGTTGAGGGTGTCACTAGTAATAAGTAAAGAGAAATAGATCTGACACATTAGATTTCAACAATTTCAATGAGCCCCATAGAGAATAATTACAAACATTGAGGGAAGAATTTTTGATAGAAAAATAAGAAAAAAAAGTAAGGACTATATGGACTTGGTCAGTTAGAACGCTCTTCTATTCTTGGGCGAGGCGATTTGGTGCCACTGTCCCAGGTTCAAGTCTCAATGGATTCAAATTTTTCTTTCTTATTTTTATCAAAAATTCTTCCCTATGTGTTTGTAATTACATGTATTCTTTATGGGGCTAATTGAAAGTGTCTAGATCTAAAGTGTCAGATCTATTTCATTGTGCTATAATCACGCCCCTTGCCTCATAATTTCCTTTGTAATTTTTCACTTGAGTTGGTAAGATTGAGATCAATGGCCTTGTTTGTGACTGGTATCATTGTAACTAGGGGACAAAAGTTAGTGAAAAATGCTACAGTACTTATTGCCTAATTGGACTCCGACTAGATGGATGTTTCACCTTCACTGACATTTTTTTCCATGAAACAGTGTTTTTATTATCAAAATCATCACTCTAATTTGACAATCCAAAATGAAACTTTCAGCTTATTTGACGTTTACATTTGAGCAAAATTGCTTTGCCCATCAACTCTTAAATACAGTGGAGTCCATTTAAGATAACCTCTGCTTAAGATAAATTTTTTGTTAACATAAACTTCTTCAGTGGACCTGATTTTTTTTCTCCCTTTGCCACTACTAATGAAAATACATTTGATATAAACGCCCTTGACCCACAGTCTGCTTAAGATAAGCTTCACAGCTACTACAGGCATGTATGACACATCCACTTTATGCACTGTGATAGGGGCCCAACTATACATTGCTGTTGTAGGCTTATATATTTTTGTATTGTAGCTAGACCATTGAAGACCCCAAACCAACTCCCTGGCTGAAGGCTACTTAAGGAGACTTAGTCTTAGTTTTAGTCTTAGTCTTAGTCTTAGTCTTCATAATTAGCTGACAAACCAAGCTACGGTAGCTGAGTATTCTTGTCAGTGCGCATAACATAATTTATCATTCTAGTATTTTGATATTAGTGTTGTACATTTAAGTTTCTGCTTCAAATTTTCCGTATTTTTTCTGGACTTTACATTGATACAGAGTTTATTCCACAATCTGAATGTATTAGGTAAATATAAGTATGAATGGCTATCTCTACATTTGATGAAAGCACTGTAAATGTTTGGGCACCAGATCTTGTGCGACTATCTTTCATATTGAATTCCTTTAGTGGCAATATTGCATGTCCATTAATTGCTGAAAAGAATACAGTGTAGTTACTTTATTTCTAGCTCTGTGTTCTTTGAAGTGCATCCACTGTAACTTATACATGTTTATTTTTGTGTTCCCTGTTGTATAGTTATAGTTATAAGGTGTGTGTATGTGTGAGAGTGTGTGTGTGTGTGTGTGTGTGTGTGTGTGTGTGTGTGCGCAAGTGTGAATACAAAGCTGAGCTGTCTATTACTGCTATAGGGCATGGTGGGTTCGGTATGGACCTATGCTATGATGTGATTGCTAGACAATCATATGTCATACCAGAGTCTAGTCTTAGTCATAGTCTTCATAAAACCTGACAAACTCAGATGGGTGAGTATTATTGTCAACACACCTAAAGTAATTTATTATTCTAGTATTTTGATATTAGTAAGTATTTTACATGTAAGTTTATTCTTGAAATCTTCCGTATATTTACTGTATTTTATATTGGTTGGGAATTTATTCTGCAAACAGAATATATAAAAGGGAAATTTTGATCCAAATGGCTATCTACATTAGATGAAGGCAGTGTAAATGTTTGAGCACCAGATGTTGTATGACTTATTTTTCATATTGAATTCATCTAGTGGCAGTAATGCTTGTCCATTGATTGCTTTGAAAAGAATGGTTACTTTATTTCTTGTTCTTTGTTCTTTGAGGGGCATCCTCTGCAATTTTTTCCCATGTTTACTTTTGCGTTACCTTTTACATTGTTGTATAGTAGTTGTAAGTTACAAATCTACCTGCATTTTTTTTTTTTTTTTTTTGTGCTTTCTCTAACTCATTTGGTTTTGACAATTGGGATCCCACACACAACCTCCATATTTTAAGAAATTGTTTTTACAAAAGCTTTATAGCATTTATCCTTGACATGCTGTGGACTCATTGATGTTACATTTTAGGAATGCTAATAGACTATTTGCTTTCTTACATATTGCATGGTGTTGGTCTTTCTACCTAAGTATTTTACATTTTTTGTAGTTTTGGTTGGGTAGGCAATAGTTTGAATCTATTACTATTAGGTTTTTTTTTGTTGGTTCCTGAATTACTTGGCATTTTTCTGGGTGAAATTCCATTTTCCAATCTTTTTGCCTTTGTTGGAGTGTTTAGGTCATTTTGAAGTATTTTACAGTCATTAATAATTTATTAATACTCTTTATTTCTCTCTAAACTAGGCTATCTTCTGCAAATAGATGTAGCCTCATTTTACCCCCTCAACCCATCGTTCTTACACATAATGGACCAAGCCTAGGCAACTTTATGCTCATCCCTCTGATTGGTCATCACATGTTTTCGTTTTCCTTGCAAGGCTGCCACAGTCATACCGCTTATTTTGTTTGACAGGACAACTCGAATCTGGATGGTAACTTCCTCTTTTTATTAAGTGCAACACCCCTTTATTGATGTTGGTCATTGTCCAACCATGGATTGCCACCCCTCTCAAATGTCCGCTCATTCTGGCCAACTCGACATGTCGCATAATTGGACGTTTTCACTGCTTACGGACGGCCGTCACATTTGGTGATAACTACTGTATCAGCATTCACCTGTCAGCTTCATCGTCGTCCATTTCAGCTTCCAAAGTCTCTGAATCATTCTCTTCTAATTTACTCTAGCCTTGCTGTCCTGGAGGGTGCTTTGTAGGCTCATGCCAAGTGACTTGATGGAGTCGATGTAGCTTGCTGGTGGTCTACCCCTTTTCCTCTCCAATTGAACTTTGCTGGGGAAGATGCTCTTCTTTAGGTCTGTATTTTGATTTCTTGAAACTTGGCCTATATATTTTAGCTTCCCTTTGTTGACGATGGAGAGTAGGCTTTTGCATGTTCTCAGTTCCTTCTAGGATGCTATCATTTGTTCTGTGTTCTGTCCAGTTGACCTGTAAATATCTTCTGTAGAACCACATCTCTGATGCCTCTACTTCTATTATTTTATCATCTGTCTTTTTTGTTGTCCATGCTTAACAGCCATATAACACAACCGGCCCAACAAAATATGGAGAAGTTCAGAGCAGTCGTAGTAATACATTTACACACAAACACACACACATAACATGATATCATTATACATACATATATATATGTATATATATATGTTTTTATATATCGACGGCGAAAGTCGCAAACCTGCTATCTCTAAACACCCCTACTTTACAGGAGAGACAAAAAACTGTTTTTAAAAACAAAATTCATCTTTAAATGTTTAAATTTTAGTATTATATTTGATAATGGTGTTTCTTATCATACTTTTGAAGAATTGCAAGTTTATGTTTATTACTTACGATGCAACTGGACTTAGCAGTTTTGCGATTCACGTTTCTGAAAGGAGATAGCAGTTTTGCGGCAGTGTTGGGAGATGGCTGGTTTGCGATGACACCATGGAGGGTTTACAAAGGACATAGCCGTTTTGCAACATTGTTTTGTAAGGAGAAGGACAATGACCGTATTAAGTTTCATTTGATATTTTTTATCTAATAAAATAGTGGGTATACTACTAGACCCGATCTCTAAAACAGGTTTGGCAGAAGAACACTCTAAATTTATTTTTTGACATTTTTACTGTAGGAATAAAACGTAACCAAAAAGCCGTCTGGAACTATGATAATCAGGCAAATCTTTGCTAAGTCTTCAAGTCAATTAATAAGTACAGAGTATTTGAAACATACAATCACATGGATTACTAAGATTACGATTGAGAAACACCAACTTCAACTTAAAAATTTTTATTAATTCATAACAATGTATTTGTTTTTTAACATTAAAGAAGAGCAAAACTTGAAAAACTTTCATCATAAAGATGAACAACTGATTCCATTAGAATTAAACCGCAACAATCCATCGACATTTTGAAATAATATTGTGCTGAAATATAGGTGTCAATAAATAAAGATTGATTAATATACGGAAGAATAATGAATAAAATTGCCTTTGTAACAGGTATAAAATGGATCATGCATAAAAAGCCGTGGGACATTCGATATTACCTTCAGTGGGTTATTTTTTTATTTTTTTTTTTTTTACTTTTATGAAATGATTTCATTCAAAATGTTATAATTAGGTACTGTTGGTAATTAAGAGCACCGGTATGTCATATAGACGTCAAAGTCACAACAATCCAGGGTATCGAAGTGCACATGAAAAGGCAATTTATCAATTTAAATGATCTATTAATCATGTACAGAGTTTGAAACACACAATAACAGGGATTATAAAGATTGAGAAACACCAACTTCAACTTAAATCGTCGTATTAATCCATAAAAATGTCTTGCTTGGTTCATTCACATAAAAATAACAAAAAGAGCAAAACCTTCATCATAAAGATGGACATATGATTCCATTAGAAATAATCCTCAACAGTCCATTGAAACTCTGACAAAATATTATGCTGAAATGTGGGTATTAAATATACATAAATAAATACGGAAGTATAAAAAAATCAAAATGCCTTTGTAACAGGAATAAATTGAATCATGCATAAAAAGCCGTGGGACTTTTGATATTGCCTTGAGTGGGTTTTTTTTTATGATGAAATTCAAAATTTCAAATTAGGTTTTGTTGCTTAATAAGGACGTCAAAGTCACAACAATCCAGGGCATTGAATTGTAAATTGAAAGTTAATTTACGAATTTAATTGATGTATTATTTATGTCGGTAAAATTCTAATAAAACTTGAAGAAGCAGAAAAGTATGAAAAAGCAAATCACCCCACTCCTCTCCCCCTCCTGCACAAAACAGCAAACAGGTTCGCAAACAAATAAAAGAAAGAAATTGCGACCCCACCTCTCATCCACAAAACCTAAAATCAATGCAAGGCCTTTCAAGCATGTGGTAGGGCATCATAAAATTGGTGTACTTCCCTTGGTAAAACGGATTTCATACTCTGGAGGTGATCAAACTTTGATTTCTTAATCTTCATTCTACAACTATAAAGTTTCATTGGAGTTTCAATTGGCAGTATATCTCGCCTCCCAAAAGTAAGCATGTCCCATCTGTCTGCAAAATTTAGTTTGAAGAAAACAGATCCATCCTCAACGTATTTCAATGCACAAATATTGGTGACAGTTGCATCAGTTGTCGGTTTGATTGATTTGATTGTTCCAACATACTTGTCAAAATTCCGGAAGAAATCAAAGGAGAGATACCTTACATCATAAGGTCGTGGCTTTTGTCGTGCATCCCTGATTATCCTTACATAGTCCAGAGGACAGTAGATGTCTTTCCTTAAAAGCTTCCTCTCTATAGTTGCATGGACACTGTCCACCTCCATCTGGGTGTGTCCACGCTCCAGAATTTTCTGTTCCACGACCTTCTTGTGTTTGATAGAGAAGTGTCTCAATGCTGTAGCCATTATTCTGTTTCTGTTCTGATAGCAACATCCATCTGAATAAATTATCATGCGGTCAAATTCCGAGACATGCTCTTCCAGGTAAGAAAACAGACAGCTTGCGAATTCGTTAGCGGTAAGGGCACCCTCAGACTCATTCCAAATATAGCATACTACATTCTTTGAGGCCATATCATATATAGTGAAGTTATGGACTTGAAGTTTTGTCTTGTAATATAATGAGGAAGCGTTAATTGCTGGTGCCAACAAAACTCTCTGCACATCCATACAAATCACTCTTGTTCGACTGTCTTGCATCTGGAAATCTGATTTGTCCTTTGTCTTCTCAAGCTGGGCAGCATTCTTCCTTTCCACATGGGACTTGAACCTATCCTCATCTGCATTTCCTTGTTCGTACGAGCAGCATAAATCGCATCTGTCTTTACGAGGATGAAATATTGATATGTTTTTCATCTTTAATTGTGCTTTAAATACTGTGATTGACAGATCTTTCATATTCTGTTTTTCTTTGCACTGCCTTTGATATTCACGGTAAAGGTCTGTTTTGGATTGAAAGACTGGCTCTACATACAGTTTACTTGTTTCTTTACGACAGTAGTGGGAAGGCATTTTTGGGATACTGTCCAGAAAATCTTGTAGGAATTTCATTTCCATGGAAGGCTGTTTTCCTTTTTCAGTTTGGGATTCGGCATTTGTTATATTGCTGATCTTTGTCCAAATCCACCATCTCGTTAGGCCAGTTGTATTTAAAAACATCGTTCTACATACCCTTTTATTTTCGGTCTCGCCTTTAAGAGTAAAAACCAAGGACTGGTTTCTTTTAATGGTGGATGATGTACCTTTCCGTTCTTTAACATCAACGCTATGAACGAAAGACTTAACAAACACTTCTTTCTCTGTCCATGTCATTTTCCATACCGCGTCATGGATCTTTTGTCTGTCCTCGTCAGTTATGTCTTTGCAATGGAAACTTACCATTTTACAGCTACACCTGGGCCCTAGAGATTTGGCTTCTTTCTCTATTGCTGTATACTTACTTGTGGTCTTGTCCAGACACCTCCCTATGTAGGTCTGGCCCTTTTCTCTTCGAAATTGGTCTTCTTTCTTCTTGTATCCTTTTCTATTGTCAATCTTGTCAACATTCTGCGTTTCATTTTGGGAAACATTTTCTGTAACAATAGTATCTTCTAATAAAGGTACTTCCTCTTCAGGCAGGTCAAAGTTCTCTTCCATTTGATCTTGAGCGTTTAACCCTTCTTGGCTATCATTATTGACATTGTTTTTAACATTTGACCCCTGATGGGAATCTGTTGCTAAGTTTGCGCCTTTTTTCTTTGAGGACAGATCCAAAACCTCTCCATACCAATGGTCTTCATGAACATTCCCATGTATATCATCAATAACAACATTATTACCATCAACAGCATCATTATCATTATCATCAACACTTTTACTGACTTCAATAACATGATCATTAACATCATAACCCTTATCATGACAAGTATTGTCCTCATTTGTATTATTATTCCCATTGAAACTTTTATCTTGGACACCAATAGCCACGGAAAGGTCCTCGCCTTGTATCACATTCCCATGGCCAGCCTCGACATTAGTAACAGAGGTTTGACCCAATGTGGCAACAGTTACGTCCGCCTCTGTAGCAGAAGGGCCATCGTTATTCATCAGAAACTGCATAATATCCCGAAGACTTGTGGTACTGTAATCATTAGGTATCTTATTGTTCTGGACATCGGATACCTCATTATTGTCTGTAACACAGGCATGGTTTCCAGCTAAATAAAAGGACATGTCTCTCACTTCCTTGGGATCACCAGCAATTGTCATCTTATCCTTTGTTTCTAATGGATGTTCAAATCCGTCACTTCTGAGATGAAAATGTCTGTCTTCAACCAATTGATTTGGAACAGAAGACCTGTCAATGTTCAGTTCAGCATCTAGTTCATGTGAAACTGCATGGTCCAAAACGAAATTTGCCACCTTAATAGTGGAAGAAACGTCCGGCAGAGACGAAATGCTTGTGTTCTCTGGCATTGGGAGCTCAATGTCTTCAGGTAAATTGACCAGTTCTCTGAATGAAATGTCCAGGACTGATGGGGGCGATGATGGATGAACATTTTGGTTACTTGTGGACTTTAAATCGATTTCATGTTGTTTATTTAGAGTCCGTGAACTTGGCGAAGTCCTTGGAATCTTGGGACGTGAAGTTGAACTCTGAGACAGTAAACTCAGCTCCAGAATTCGTTTTCCTCGGCTGTACGGTAACATCTGTTCTCGTCTGAAAGGATTGCAAGAAAATTTAATAATAATAATGATAATAATAATAATAATTAAAAATAATGATAATGTGTATGATGTGAAAATTGAGGTTGAGGATGTGATGACTGGACCGAGACGTAGATGCCGCCGCAATGAACGCATTACTTAACAATAACAATGCCAAAATTGATTTAAGTGAGCGCGTCCACCCCCTTAGTGCTACCGCTATCGTATGGATGAATGAATCAATGATAGGATTTCATTAAAATTTATTAACTTTTTCACTTCTTGAATGATTCCTAGATTCTAGATCTACATAATGCAGATCTAGATCTGGAGGATCTACGACTAGATCTAGATCTAAATTAATTATAGACCCTACTGATTGAGTGGAATAACACGTCTTATTGTCTTCTTATTATAATAGATCTATTAATTTGTTAAGAAGAAAGAAATGATGATTAATAAGCCTAATTATTTTTAAAAAAATTACTTACCTAAAAAAACAGAATCAGTATTCTGTTGAAAATGTAAAATTGATTATTTTCAGCTCAATATCGCTTGATCTGTTAGTGATGGTGACTAGTGCCGGCTTCGATCGCACTGACTTGGCTGGCGCCAATATTTCATCCATGCCGACTTGTACGGTGCTTGTTTCGTTCGCACCGACTTGTCCGGTGGTTGTTTCGTTCACACTGATTTGGCTGGTGGCGTCTTTCAATTCAGAAACAGAAGGACATAGCAGGTTTGCGCATATGCAAATTTATGGTAATTTTTTAACAAACTTCAATGAATTTTATAATTAACCTAAGGGCTAGGCCATAAAGTGTATTTTTATTGAATATTGCAAAAACCGTGATTTCTAGAGTTAGCAGGTTTGCGACTTTCGCCGTCGATATATTATATACATATACATATATTATGAATATGTACATTGTATATTTAAAAATGTATATATATATAATATACATTCACTTGTACAAACATTACAAATGGCCGATACATATTCATGAATATCTGTGGCTGTGTTATTTTTTTTTTTATATCGAGTACCATTTTATTACTTTGACAATGTTAAATGAATGATTAATTTTTAACAAAAGAAAATTGCAACAAATCTTGCACTATATTTGATCTGTTTTAGCACATGTACATTATGCTGGCATTCTTGCAATATTTGGATTCATTGAATATTGATTTGACATTTGCATTTTTATACAGGGTATGTTAAATTTTTAAAATGAAAATCAATACACTTTGTTCTTATATTTTTAAATGTGATATCTACTTGCTTTTACTATTACATCTGATATATTTGCTTTGTCATGGCATTATGGGGGGCATAGTGGCTCCCCGGCACAGCGTTGGGCTATGGACCAAGAGGTCACTGGTTCAAACCACTCTGTGGACATGCGTTTTTTCCTTAAAGAAGAAAATTTACCCCTGTTGCTTCACTCGACCCAGGTCAAAATGGGTACAGCTTCAGCTGGGAAAGTATTCTGTAATATACAAGCATCCTATTCAGAAAGTGATAGATCTAATCTGTCACTGTCTTTGTCATTCTACGGAAACCAGGAAAGGTCCGGCCCTATAAGCCGAAAGGCTTTAAAGGACTACATGGCATTGTATCTCGATTTCTACCAGTCTTATTTCAAATTACTGATGCATAGATGTTTCATTGTAAATTGTTATTGTGCATTCGGGAGTAATTTTCTGTCAATGGTTCAATTATTGACGATCTCCTAGTGAGTAATTTTGCAAGTCAATAATATCTCCTTGTATCTATTTATGTCCTTAATTAAAAGTTCACTCAATTCCATTGTCATTTTGCATTTTCCAAGCTTGTTTCATATTGGGATGCATGATGTTGGATTCACATCAGTTGCTTTGGAAGAAATAAGTCTAATTTGATTGTAAATTGTAAGATGAATGTTTTAATGTTTTTGATAGACAATATCCTTCTTGTACATAATAGCGACTGTAATCTTCACTTACAAATTTAATAACCCATCTGATTCATAATCAATTGTTCCATGAGATAAATTTAAAAAAAAAATTGTTGCTCTTAACTCAGTTCAGTGATTAATTTAAGATTGGGTCCTTTTAACAGAGTTCAGTGATTATAATTTAAGATTGGGTCCTTTTAACAGAGTTCAGTGATTAATTAAAGATGAGGTCCTCTAAACAGTTCAAGTGACTTATTTAAGAATGGGTCCTTTTAACACAGTTCAGGTGATTGATTTAAGATTGGGTCCTTCTGACACAGTTCATTGAATATAATTTAAGATTGAGTCCTTTTAACAGTGCAAGTGATTTTAATTTATGATTGGGTCCTTTTAACAGAGTGTGGTGATTAATTAAAAGACTGACTTCGGTATTTTATGAATTACCTTTGCAAGGCTATCAGAGGACGATCAAAATTCTATCGAAACCCTTTCATCATAACTTATTTATCAAGAAAACGTATAATATGGCAGGTATTTCATTGATATAAGTGGTCCCATCTTTCATTTAATATATTATATCAAGAATGTGTATACTAATTTGTGGCTGGTGTTTCATTGATATAAGTAGTCCCGTCTCTCATGTAATATGTTACATCAAGAATGTGTATACTGTGTTGTTGGTGGTGTTTCATTGATATAAGTAGTCCTGTCTCAGAAGTAATGTCTATATCCAGAAAAAGTGTGTATACTGTGTTGTGATTGGTGTTTCATTGATTCAAGTAGCCTCATCTCTCATATAATATATTATATAAAGAAGACGTTTGTATACGGTATTGTGATTGTTGTTTCATTGATACAAGTAGACCCATCTCTCATAAAATAATTATATCTTATATCAAGAAAACCTGTGTATACTGTGTATATATTAATATCATGTGCTATGCAGTGTGTTTGTATGTGTAGTATGTATGTTTATGTGTGCATTGTGTACAGTACATGTATTTGTGTGTACATGCACTTGTATGTTTTCAGCATATATATGGGAATGCACGGATATTTCTATCTGTATTATATTTCTACATATTTTCAAACAAATTACAGAAAAAAAAGATAAAAAGCATGACAAGAAATAAGAGACATATTCAATTTATTTTTCAATTGACTTCTTTTTATTCTTCACTTTGGTTATTGATTTCATTCTTAGAAATCAAGATGGACTCGGTTTTGGTATCAAAGTAAATGGTATGTGTAATATAATTCAAAACTTTACATACCTCTTATGGATAAACGTTCAAAAACAAAACAAACAAACGCTCTGCAAATAATTCACATGTTCAAACAAAGAATGAATTAAAAATTCAGTGAAATAGTCGACTTAATAATACAATAAAGCTGTTCATCAAATACATGGAGCTCCCTATCAATAGAGTTTTGAAAAGAATTTATTCACTGAAGATTGTGATGACTCCAGTTACTGCTTTCTAAAAAATTCTAGATCTAGGGGTGATTT
>JBCHJU010015562.1:0-12076 GCA_039654505.1 Plocamopherus imperialis | reverse complement strand
GGGTCCAAAATTTTCTTTCTTATTCTTCTATCAAAAATTTTCACCCCCCCCCCCCTGTGTTTGTAATTATTCTCTACGGGGCTCATCGACATTCTCTAGATCTAATGTATCAGATATATTTCATTGTGGTTCATTTGTATTAGTAGTCAACCTCACCCTTGCATGACTTTTCTTCAATGATTGATTTTCTTTTGTTCAGTATATAACAACAATTAATTTTTTTATTATTTATATTTCTCCTGAGACCGAGCAGAGGAAAAAAAAGGGTTGGGTTGTATCAATGTAGCTTTAACAGGATGGGAACGAAGTAATCTTTTGTGGCATGAAATAGTAACATACAGAATGTTTTTAAAAAATGTGGTCAAGTTAAGATGGTTGAATATAAAAATTACGAAAAAAAAAAAAAGAAAAGAAAAAAGACGTGACATCAATATGATAAAATAAAAGAGACTCATATATAATATATATATATATATATATATAAATTACTGTACGCATAAATTCTTTGATCCAACAGGACATTAAGTTTGCATCAAATATAAAATCAATTATTATGTAGATTCTCATACAAAGTTAATTTACAGGTATATTATCAATAAAAAAGAAAAAAAACCAAAACAAAACAGGAAATGGGAATATTTTGACATATGATCATGCATATTATTACGATAATCATAAAAACATTGCTGTTAGTAGTCATGGATACGATAAATCAAAAAGAGATGATTGCCACCATTGTGAGTCAAGAGCCTATGATATTTTTAATATTTGATCAACAGAGACTGAGATAGCTTCTTTTGTTACTCTTTGTTAGCCCATTACAAACAAGAACAGCTCCCATCCTCCATCCCACAAAAAAAAAAAAAAAAAAAAAAAAAAAAAAAAAAAAAAAAAAAAAAGCCACAACAAAAAACAAAAACCCAAACCAGTAATTGCCTACCAGTCCTATTCATCATACATATAGAAAAGAGTGAGTACTAGCAACGGCAACTGGCTTAAAAGAACAAAATAACAAGTATGATAATTACAGTCCACAAACTCTTCAAATACAATTCAATGAAACAAAAGAAGAGAGTTTCTCGTTGAAACGCCAGTCTCACCCCACCCCACTACCCCCTGCAGACGACAAAGATTGAGTAGAGTGATGACAACAGGAGACCCCCCGACCCCCCCCTCTCTTTCAAAGAGGTAAAAAGTAACATGTTTCAAATCCTGAAACATGATGGGTTTTTTTTGTTTGTTTCTTTTAAAGTTTTTTTTTCTTCCTCATTACCAAACCTGATCCATGTATATATATATATATGCTTGATATCTATAATATAGCTAACAAAGACAGTGAAAATGTCACTACTATAAGCAACATGACTTTGAACAAAACAGTTACAGGCTGGAATCACACACATACGACATGAATCAGAGTCCCCCTATGCACGGGCAAGGGGATCGGATCACACACGACATTTATATATGCTAGGACAGACCAATGCGTTTTTCATGCAGAAAACCTCACACACATGTATACAAAAATGAACAAAACAACGAACCGTTCAATTTAAGGAGGGTTAAAAAATTAAGTAGCCCGAACAGAATTAAGAACGGTAACTTGATGCTCACAACAAGACTGAATGATTTAACTCTTTGACTGCAACGAGCATGATTTAACTCTTTGACGACTTTGCCCATAGATCGGAATGAGAATACAAATGTGCTCATCCCCATTTATATGGACAAATTGCGGTCAAAGAGTTAAATTGTGCTCATGCCAATAAATCAGCTCTAAATAGTCAAAGGGTTAATTCACACACTTTACAAGCCTCACTCTTGCAGACAAATTAAGACTAAAATACACAACCTTTAGGTATTGTAAAATAATAATCGCTATAATAAAAATAAATATGGCGATGAAAAAAAGAAAAGAAAACAAAAGAAAAAACAAAAACCAACAAAAATTCGAAGGACTCTTGCAATGTTTCAAACGGTGAAATTCTTGTATACTGAATTGGTGCAACATGACAATGAAAGTTTCACTTTCTTGACCAATGAAAACGTTATAAAATAAACATAACCTACAATTTTATTAGACAATTGCACAACATGATGCTATTGGGCAAGTCCTAAATGGATCAGATCTGAAGGAAAAACATTCACTAACTACCATGCCGGGCCTCCTTTGTGGAAACAAAAAAAACCCAGTAGTAATAGTAATAGTTTATTTCTTAGTTGTTTTTTTCCTTGGCACAGAAAAATTAGTAGACAATGAAAGTGGTTCTAGTTCTAGTGAAAGTCAAAAGTAAATTCACACAAGAGACCCTGCCAGCAGTTGAAAAAAAAATGTTACTTAAGTGTCAACAAAAGAATTTGAAATTCAAAGAGGAAAAATGACACCACAGAACAAGAGAGATGCTTTCAAGGCTCATAATATGGACTGAAAATACTACAAACCCCGACTTCAGCCCCACATCATTGGAGCTGCATTCATTTCATAGCAAAGTCCTCAAATGTTTTAAGATGATTTAGTGAGTAAACAAGCACTGGGACATTACGTGCCGAATTGATCTGGCACTACTTAAAGCTAATAATATATTGACATATGCATGACGTTACTTATTGCCTACAGTACGCTCATAAATCTGGGTGAGCACGTAACATTCCGATATAGATAGGCAAAGTGTAGTCAAAGGGTTTAATCATGCTCGTGTTGATACAGTAAAACTCGAATCCAACGAACTCGGACTCAACGTACACCTTGCATTCATCGAACAGAGAAAAATCCCCATTTTTTCTCCCCTCATTAAATATATTAAATATCTTTTATCCAACGGACTAATCTCAACCCAACCGCGGTTCCAACGAAGCAGATGTCACGGCAATCACAACAACAAATCTAAGAAATTCACAGTCATATCATAAGTCCTACTGTCAGTTGATAAGAAACAAGGCTATGATATTATTAAGGTGGTGGATATAGTTATGCAGAGACAGTTGTGAACCAGGGGTGGGGGTTAAGGGTTAGGGTAGGGCAAGGTGTGGAGACGCAGAGAAAATGACCGTAGGGAGAGGGCGAGGGAGCAGCATAGCGCTCAGCATTAATAGCCGACGCGAGGAAGATACTGATAGGAGATCAAAGAGATGTCGGAACTTTGATACATGAGTGTAGTTTGTTATTACCCTTAGACCTTTGCTTCAACGAACCTTGCATCCAACGAACTTTTACAAAAGACCGAACGAGTTCGCTGAATTCGAGTTCGACTGTATATAGTTTCGGTCATCCCTATACATGGGCAAATTTTAGTCTAAACGTACATGATCATGCTCTTCCTGATACATGGAAAAATTGTAGACTGAGAGTTAAAGTGCTCATGCCGACGTATTGGCTTCATCAACGTATCAAATCTTCCTGGCCTGCAGAAATTGTAAGACATTTCCTTATGATTTTACAACACAACATTTGCCCTCTGTTGGTCAATATTACATCAATTCAGCATCACCATAGCGCAAAGCCTGAAAATACAACCCTTGTAAAAAAAAGCTCAGATTTCTATCTCCAAACACAACCAGCATGTGAACCCCTCCCCCCCAAAAAAAAAAAAAACTGGCATTAAAAATTTTGTTAAAAGTGGAAGGGAGGGAAGGAAAAAGAGGAAGAGAGAAGAAAAAAAAAATAATGAAAGAACAAAACAAACTGAACACCACCTCTTTTATGTCCCGATTCAGAATGTAACATTGAGATTCACTATCCTGGACATAGAGTGGGAGAAATTTTTTTTCTTTTTTTAAATTGAAGGTTTGCCCCATGCCAATCTCCATGATTATGTATATTTGGGTTGGCACATATACGGGCATGTTCCCAGATGCTGAGACAGCCTTGACCAAATGGGGAAAAAAAAAAGAGGCCCAAATAAACTGTAACATATCAATAATATCCAAGAAATATTTTTTTCCATATTCGTCGTTGAATGTGCTGTAGCCATTTTGTATAATCTGACAATTATGTGGCCATCTATGGCCATGAGGTCAAATTCTTCGACTTTAAGCTTAGTAGTCAGCAAACATATATTATTTTGAAAAGATGTTCGAACACACCTCCTGCATTATTGTATTCAAAGTCATGTACATTTCCCTAAAAAGCACCTGTAGAAGCAACTTTATATATGAAAGAAAGCACTTGTTGTAATAAAAAAATGGAAGAGAAATATTGCATTGCTTCGATAAAGATGTAATTAAAAAAACACAAAAACCAACGAAAACCCCAAACAAAAAACAAAAAAACAAAAATGAAACCTGCAAACAAAAAACCCTTATCAGATCTTCCTTCCAAATTTATTCTTGTGGCCTGATAGAAAAAAGATTATCATGCAGGATACTTATGCATCCATACAATGTAAACACAGATACACATACACACATGATGATAATACAAGAATTCAAGGAGAAAGCAAGGGAAGTAGAACTTTATGGAAGATACATGAGAAAAGGTAGAAGCCTTGACATTATACCATCACCCATCCAGTTCCCTACTCCATTTTCTCCAGTCTTTTCAAAATAAACGAATTATCATTGATTACATCACAGGAGATACCAAACTCCCCATAACCCCCCGCCCCTCCCCCACTCCCAAAACAAAAAAATTCGGATGCCAATTTAGGATCATTTCCGAAATTCATAACGCCATGATCCTTGGCATTATAACTTTTCTATATCCAGTGCAGTATGCTTTCATGATATACACTTTAAATGGATTCCTCAAACTGTAATGTCCCAAATAATTTCCTCTATTTACTTTACATTCTTTTTAAGCAACAAGCTAACCTGCTCATGGATTCCCAAAACTGTCTGCCTTCTGTTCGAGCTGTGCGAGAAATTTGTCACTCACTGTACTATTTTAATGGATTAGAATCCAGTTTGAGAAGCCCGCAAGGCCTGGCCGGTGGCTAAATGTCAAAAATAGCCCACACCATTGTGATGTACACACCTGCATCAGCCATCTGAAAGGCCCACTTGCCAGTGAATAAAAATAGTGCAGGTAACGCTGATATTTGCCTGCAATAGTATGTTACCCTACACTTGTCCTTGACAAGTAGTTTGCAGCCCAATGTTAATAGACCATTGCTCCATGCCAGGACATATTCAAACGTCTCAGTCTCGTCTGACTCATTGCTTTCATTGTTTTACATTTTCAAACATCAATATTGATAGATTGACATAAAATGGCAAAGAAAATAAAAAGAACTGTTCTTACTCTTGAAACTTCTGAGAGAAAAATCTTTGCCAACGGTGAAAACCCGAGGTCAGACATAACTACAATATATTACACCTTATTGGGCTCTTTCCCGCATGCTTTCACCACTACAAATCACAGATGCCTAAAACTATTTCTGTTACCCAAACAGATTTGACAAACACGTGCTGCGCTGCATATATGTAAAAAAAAGCAATAATAATAAACATAATTTTTACATACATTTATATAGCGCAATTTTGTTGGAGTCCAAGAAAAAAAAAAAAAAAGCAAATCATTACTTTGGGTCAGACAACCGACTTCTTGGCCAATGACAGATAGCATAAATATTATACAGACAGAACAAAAACAAAAACAAATCATTTACATTCATCAGCCTAGAAATAACTACGGCACATGATCCAAATTAACCAACAAAAACCAGTGTGATCAAACAATGCTTCCCTCACAATATCTACTAGGTAAATAAATATATCCAAAATCACAACCCCCGCCCCCCTTTTCCCCAGGCAATGACTTAAAAAAAAAAAATAATTAAAAAATTGGACCAATTCACATTAGCCTATGGAGAGAATGCTTGAACACAACCCTGTTGAAACACAACATTAACCAACAGTATAACGTATTAGTCACTAATTCATCTGAATACCAGTCATTTCATGAGCACATATCTACCACCCCCCCCCCCCCCAAAGTCCAAAACAAAACAACCAGAACGACAAAATATTGATAAAGGCATTTCAGTGTTGTATCATGTACATGGTGTACACATGTGTAAAAAAAAAACAACCCAAAATACACTGATGAAGATGCGTCCTCCACAAAATCTAATCGCAATTCACCACACAATGCACTGAGCACTCCTTCAAGTTTAAGTAGTAAGTAGTACATGTATTAGTAATAATAGCAAAAAAAAATCAGTCAGGATTCTTTACAGTACAATTCAACAAAATTACTTATATAAATAGAATTCAATACATAACATAAACAAGCAACCCTCCTGAGTCCCCTTCTAACAAGATGCAAGTTTTAGTTCATTAAATGAGGGTGATTACACATGTATGTAAAAGTATCAATCTCATTGAAATCAAATGCTTCATTGGAATACAACGAAGAAACAAAAAAAAAAAAAAAAAACCACAAAAAAAATCATAAAAGAAGCAATATACATATATATAAAAATTACATGAACATAAATGATGTGGATGCTTTGCACTTAAATATTTACACAAGGGAAGATTACCGCTGAGAACGAAGGACCTTGCAAAGAGAGTCTTGCGATGAGAATGAAGGTAATGACTGGCGAGTCGCATGGTGATATTGTTGGTTAGTACTGTCTGTTACTGTTATTGTGGGAGGTAGCGGGCAGGTGACCTTGCTGCGCAGCTTGGACCTCCATGTCCAGCCGGCTCAGCGCCTCGCCCATCAGCTGCTGCTGGTACGACAAGCCGGGGTTGCCGGGAAACAAGGGCAGGTTGTTGGCGGCCTGGAGGTGGGCGAAGGCAGCCGCCTCGTTGAGGGCCGCCTGGCTCATGGTCAGGTTGTGGCCAAAGTCTGGGATCTGCCGCAGCGTCTGCTCGGTGAGGCGGCCGCGCGGCGCCGACAGGTCCACAGTGCCCATGGGGAGCTGGAAGCCGTTGGAAGCGTGGGAGTACACGATGGCGCCGTCCCGCTGCTCTGAGCGGTCCAGCGGGGAGACCATCTGCTGACCCTGAGGACGAGAGGACTGGGCGGCGGCGGCGAAGGTGTCGACCGTGCCCTGCGTCTGATTCAGCATGAAGGGCGTGGAGGAGCGGTCAAGGCCAGCCTGCGACTGCTGATTGTGGGAGTACGGAGTGGAAGACCTGTCTGTGGCACTGCTGTTCTGAGACTGGCTGATGTTGAAGGCGGAAGAGGAGGATTTTTCGCGGTTGTTGAGGCCGTAGGGAGCCGGGTTGGAGTTGTTGGAACGGTCATTGCCGCTGCCGTTCCCTTGACCTTGATGGACGTTGAACGTGTTGGACGAGCCGTCGGGCTGCTGGTTCATGGAGAACGGCGTGTTGGATCGGTCGCCGTTGTTGGACTGGTGGTGGTGCGAGTGGGAGTACGGGCCAGCCGGCCTCATGCCCAGGTTCCCGAAACCGGCCCGCGCTGCTAAACTCATGTCAGGCCGCCCCATAGCGTTGGCCAGTAGGACTTGCGATGAGAACCGCTCAACGTCTTGGTTGAGCCCTGGAGCTTGATGCTGTTGTTGCTGCTGCTGTTGTTGTTGTTGTTGCTGTTGCTGATGTTGGAGCCCCTCACCAGCTTGGTGTTGTGGTATCATGGACTGTGGAACCATGTTATTATGATCATTGTTGATGTTGTTGAGAGACATGAGACCAGCTGGAGTAGGGTTGTTGAAATGAGACTGAGATTGTCTATCTTTGTTTTTGTTTTTGTGAGATCCCTTGCTTGACACCGACTTCATCCTCTGTTGGTGCTGCTGCTGTTGCTGGGCTGGTGGTTGATGTTGCTGCTGTTGTTGTTGCTGCTGTTGCTGCTGTTGTTGTTGTTGCTGTTGTTGTTGATGCTGTTGTTGCAACTGTTGCTGTCTTTGTTGATCAAATTGCCCCGATTTGTCTTTCGGGTTGTTGTCCGACAGTAAGCGATCTCGGCCTCTGTCTGCCTTGTCCATATTCCCTGGGTTGGTGTTGCTGACGAAACCGGTGTTGTTGTCCCCCTTTGTCAGGTTGATGGTGCCGCCCACTTTGGACAGCGAAAGGAGGCCGGCCTTGGCCAGAGTGTTGGCATCGCTGTTCTTCCCGTGGGTGTTCAAGTGCCGCTGGAGGCTGTACACGCGCGGAAAACCGCGGCCGCAGATGGGACACTTGAACGGTCGCTCCGAGCCGTGGACGGTCCGCACGTGGAGGGAGAGGTTGGTGAATCTGCGAAAGGCCTTCCCGCATATGTGGCATGAGTGAGGGCGCTCGCCGGTGTGGATGAGCATGTGCCTGGTGAGATGATGCTGGCGGGTGAAGCCCATCTTGCAAACGCCGCAGGCGTACGGGCGCCGCGTCCAGTCCAGAAGGTGCGCCCGGGGTATAGGGCCCCGGGTGTGGAGCCGAACGTGGCGCTGCATGTGGTACTTCCTCGTGAAGCCCTTCCCGCAAAGCTGGCAGCGAAACAAGGTGTCCTCGCCTGTCGAGGAAGGGTTCCCCCCTGTCGCTCCAGCCCCGTCCATGAACTTTGGATTTGGCACCTTAATGTCAAAGTATTTTTTCATGTCCAGATCTGAAATGCCGCTGTTCATGGAGGAGTCGGAGTTGTTCTCCTTGGAGAAGCCCGGAGTCGGCGACTGGACAGAGGGAGGGCGGTCTTGATCCAGATTCTTCTCCCTCCCCCCGTCCTGAATATCCTTGGAAGAGTCCTCCAGGGCACCGGCTCCACCGTACGACTGATTGTCATCCACCTCGTGCTTTATATGAATATCAGGGTTGAGACCAGAGTTGAGGGCCATAAAGTTGAGACTGCCGATCTTGTTGGACGGCTCCCGTCCTGCATTTTTCGGAGGGCTGAAATCCTCGGGAATAAGTCCGTCGACGTCCACCGGATCGATCTGGCTGGGGTCAACGTCAACGCCGTAATCACTCTTCAGTGAATGAGATTTCATGTGGTAATTCAAGTGGCAGCACTGAGAGAAAGCAAGCATGCATAGATTGCAGACAAAGGGAAGCGTGGAGCCGTACTCCCTCCTGTGTTGCTCAAAGGAGACCTCGCTGTTGAACGTGCCACCGCAAACGTCACAATGGTGTGCGTCAATCCTGCGGTGGCCGGCATTCATGTGCTTCGCCAGACCATCGCTGCGAGAAAAGGCCATGTTGCATTTCGTGCACGAGTACGGTTTCACGTGTGTGTGAGTCAACATGTGGCGGTTGAGCGTGTACTTTTCAGCAAAGCCACGACCACACACATCGCAAAAATTATTCTTTTCCTTCTTTTTATGGCTCTTCTTCTTCTTGTTCATTATCCCCTCGTGATCAGGGACGTTAATCTCTACGTTGGATAGATTCTTACTGTGAGACTTTCCCCCGCTCTTTTTGGAATTGCCCGGCTTCAGAGTGCTGACGTGGGGGGCGCTGGGAATCGTCATGTTGGAGTTCATGTTGGATATGGGTGGGCTGGAAACGGCCCCGGGGCCACTATTAGCGTTTTGGTTGTAGGTGGTGCGCGGTGGGGGAGGCCCCATTGATGTTGGTGCGTAATTAGGCATCGTCGGAAAGACTGGGTTGCCAGTGCCTTCTTTCTCCTCCCCGAGGATGAGCTTGGAATAGATGTAATCGTGAAAGGACTCGCGGGAATCGTTGAAGTTCCCGGCGGCCAGTTCCTGAGCCAGGGACGGTATGACGCCGCTGCCACTCATCAGGGACTGGCCCAGGTTGGCAGCCATGATGGATGGGATAGTCGGTAGACTTTGCTTTCTTTCAACCGGACCTATTGTGGACAGGGGTAAGAAAAAAAAGAAAACGAAGAAAAGGTGGATTAGGTCTACATGTTTAAGACAAATAAATATTTAATATAAATAATTAAGCATTCATACCTGTGCATGTTGCGACAGTGGCACAGTAGGAGGCTTTTGAACATGTGACTGAAAAGTCATGGGTTGAAATTCCATCCATGATATTTTGAATTAATTCTTGGGCAAAGTCATTTGCACTAATTGTCCATATTTGCGACACTGTTATTGATGCTCGAAATTTGATTTGAAAACCAAAATACAAGTTTCTGTTTAGAGTGGAGGTTTTTCAGCCTTTATTTTTTTCCCCCAGTCCAATGCAATATACTTAGACACCAACTTATCTCAGCCTGTTGTTCAAATGTACAATTTAACATATATCAGACTTATAAGTCATATTAACACACTGAAGACCGAACTTCCTAAAGGGATTCTGGTAGTAAAGAAATATTGAAAACTTCATGAGGTAAAATGTTCCAATTGTTTGTATGGTTTGAGAGTGAAAGCTTTTTATTTGTATGCACCAGGTCAGTCCTTGAGGGGTCGAAAGAGATTATGGTGGCAATGGTTTCTCGTCAAATATCTCTTAATTTTAATTTTGTAGTGGTTGCGGTAGATGGGGAGTGTGATAATACTGAGGAATTCTGAGGTTACGGAAACCAAACCAATATTATTGTTATTTATGTTCGCCGTACAGTGTTATCTTGGGCAGGCATTGGTCCTCCATTCTGGAGACGTGCCCTGCCCAGCGTAGTTGCGACTTCAGCAACATGGCCTCTATCCTGGTGACGTTCCCTTGCTCGAAGACCTCAACATTGATCACAAAGTCCTCCCAGCGGATGTTAAGTATGGTGCCGAGGCAGCGCTGATGGAAGTGTTCGAGGAAGCGTAGGTGATGGCGATATGTTACCCACGCCTCAGAGCCGTACAGTAGGGTGGTGAGTGCGACGGCTCTGTAACCAATGACTTTGGTCCTCTTTTTCAGATTCTTGATGTTCGAGACTCTTTTGTAGAGTCTGCCAAAAGAGAACCAGCAGAAGTAGACATTGCTGGGAAATCACAACGACTTCTGATTAGCTGAATCTTCAACAAAATCAAGTGACTCTTTTCATCAACAGGAATAGTTCCATCATAGTTAAGAATGATTAACGTCCTTCATTTAGTTGTGAGAATAGTCAACTTTATTCAAAGGATGATGGAACTTTTCCTGTAGATGAGAGGGGAAAAGAAAACAGTAGAACAGGGTAGATGTGAATGGTACATGTTGTTTTTATCTATCTATAAAGGTGTGAAAAACTGCTATAGAGGGCATGACGGCTCTCGGGCATACACCGCATTACCTGGGCGTACGCCATAACGCGAATGTTGGCCAATCATATCTCATCCCGGCATTTAAGTGACCACCCCCCTTGAGGCATCGGTCTCGCACTTTGACATGTTGTATATTGGATCAAGCCTACATAACAATACAGCCATCCCTTTAATTGGACAGCGCACTGAGGCAATGATTCTCTGCTTCATTTTGATTGGTCGTCTGCAAGAGTCCTGGTGTTTTGTTTACTCAACAGGACATTCGACATGGGAATGTAACTCCCTCATTTTACGATAAACAGCAACCCTTTGATGGTGTGATCATTCTTCAACTATGGACTGTCGCCCCTCTCGCCCGTCTAGATCATCTAGGCTAAATGGGCGTTTCGCCTTCTAACTGGATGTTTCGCATTTTGGACGTTTTCGTTGCTTCCCGACGACCGTCCAATTAGGCAGCAACTACGGTATTAAAATTGCCTCCCTGATAAATTTAATCCACCCCCTACGCCTAAGATCAAACTTTTTGAGATAGTGAGGAGGGTTTTTTACAACCAATTATATGAGCCATGCAGAATTTTACTTCCTCACAATCGTTTTTGTCTCTGTCAATTCATTCACAGGGCTGTTAACAGCCATTATATGAGCACAATAAAAGTGTCTGGTGAACCCTATTTATTTTCACAAATTCAGATGACTATTATAATATAATATATATATATATATATATATATATATATATCTAAATATGGGTAGATAAACTGTAAATCTAGATTTTGGTTGGGGTTCGGGGGGTGGTTAACGCCCCACACAGATTCTAAATAAAAATAAGTGCTTTAGAAATGAATAAATTAAATGAATAAACTAAATGAATACCAATCTATTATGTTGGAAAAGATTGAGAGAAAAGCAACTAAACTTTTACCATGTATAAAAAATTTCAGCTACGAGGAAAGGCTAAAAGTACCTCCAACTTCTGTCACTGAAATATAGAAGGATCCATGGTGATCTTATTCAAGCTTACAAATTCATTTGTGTTCATCAAAACCATTTAA
>JBCHJU010015561.1:0-18100 GCA_039654505.1 Plocamopherus imperialis | reverse complement strand
ACTTTTCACCAAGTGCTGCAAGTGACTCACCCTACTGTCTTTTCTTTTCCATCACTACATTATAATATTTACTTATCTTTGCAAGATAACTATGCCGCTTGCTTTGCGATTGGGCAGCATAGCCAAACAGAAAGAGATTTCAATTATAACGAAAATATAAAATACATAGTAAAACCAACCAACTAAGTTATTGATTCGTTTGTATCCCCGAGGACTCAGTTTGCTTTGGCAATTGAGTATAGTGTGATAAACCCAGAGGCCCCTCTTATGGCTGCCGGCACTTCCGAAAAGTGAGTGTCACACGAAAAGCTAACACGATGGCCTTTACATCAAGTGCGGAAAATTGAAGTCTATATTAATGCAATGAAATGAAATTCCTAGTTTTCACCATGTGCTGCATGCCCAGTGACTCATCTCATCGTCTTTTCTTCTTCCATTACTAAATTATAATGTTTACTTACCTATACAAGACAACCATGCCGTCGCTTTCCGAGAAGGCAACTTGCCAAACCAAAAAAGATTTCTATTTGAAAGAACAAATAATGTTCCTAGTAATAACTCGGAAACCCCAGATTCGAGTCGCTGATTTGGTTGTTAACCGGAGGCCTGTGCCAATTTGTTTATTAAAGATCGTTTGGAAGATCTAGGATTTTGCCTGCAAGCATCTGTGAAAGTGCACACCAAAAACCAAGATGGTCGTATTTACTTCAAGAACATGATTAATTGATGCATTGATCTACTTCCAAGTTTTGGAGAATACGAGAGAGACAGGGGGGGGAGGAGAGAGAGAGAGAGAGAGAGAGAGAGAGAGAGAGAGAGAGAGAGAGAGAAAGACAGACAGACAGACAGACAAACAGACAGACAGACAGACAGACAGACAGATAGACAGACAGACAGACGGGCAGACATATAATATCAATGTTGTGTTTTTACAAACCCTGGCAAGGCCGGGTGCCCAGCTAGTCTGTTATAACGGCACTACAGGTAGGCAGAGCTGTTAACAATACAGGCATTGGCCGATCAAAAATTGTAAGTGCTAAGCTCAGAAGCCAACTTAAATACCTCTCTAGTCCTTCAACGGTCTTTTTGTTGTGCACAGTCATCACACTGATACTGGTACGTAAAAGCATACCGGCCCTCCCCTTCTCTTCATACCGGCCCTCCCCTTCTCTTCATCCCGGCCCTCCCCTTCTCTTCATCCCGGCCCTCCCCTTCTCTTCATACCGGCCCTCCCCTTCTCTTCTTCCCGGCCCTCCCCTTCTCTTCCTCCCGGCCCTCCCCTTCTCTTCATCCCGGCCCTCCCCTTCTCTTCATCCCGACCGGCCCTCCCCTTCTCTTCCTCCATCCAACCAACCCCTTTTCTCTCTCCCCATTTACAATGGTGCAAGGAAGCGCAATTCTTAATAATGTCGTGGTTTTTAATGTGCTCGCTTGTGACGGCACTCTGATGTAACGGCTCTAAAAAAAAAAAAAGGTTCCGTTTGTGCCGTTATATCCGAGTTATACATGTAGTCTTAGTGTTTAGTCTTCATGATCGCTGAAAAACTCAGATAGCTGAGTATTCTTGTCAACGCGCCTTAAAGTACGGTACTCTATTTTTATTTATTTTTATTTTGATGCTAGTTTTGTACATTTAAGTTTCTGTTTGAAAATTGTATTATTTATTTCATTGTCTCCCTTGTTTTCCTCCATGTTTTTTGTTTCTTTTTTCTTTTGTTTTCGTCCCCAGACAGGTGTGGCGTCCTGGCCAGGCCGCTCATCATGGGAGGTCGAAGGTCAAGGCCGGGCCAGTGGCCTTGGCAGGCGTCCTTGCAGATCGTGACCTCCACGACCCCGTGGCATCGGTGCGGGGCCGTCCTGGTCCACGAGAGTTGGCTGCTGACGGCGGCACACTGCATGGAGGGGTGGGTGTGGCCTGGGGTAGACTTGGAAAGGGGGAGGGGTGGGTGTGGCCTGGGGTAGACATGGAGAGGGTGGGCGTGGCCTGGGGTAGATTTGGAAAGGGGTGGGCGTGGACTAAAGTTTGCAATGGGCGAATGGTGATGACAATGATTTCGATGGCGATAACGATAATGATGAAGAGGAGATGGGGATGATGAGGAAGATGAAGATGATGATGGTGATTATGACGACAACAACGATGATGATGGTAAATGATGATGATGATGATGATGATAATGATGATTACGACGACGACAACGACGATGATGATAATGATGATGATGATGATGATGATGATGATTATGATGATTACGACGACGACAACGATGATGATGATAATGATGATGATGATGATGATGATGATGATGATGATGATGATGATGATGATGATGATGATGATGATGACGACGACGACCGTCACAATAGTTCGTCGATATTTCGAATCTAAAGCAGATCTTGATTCCGGATGGTAAATGTGAGTGATCATTTTGTTGTTAATTTGGTCGCTATTTATTATTGTTCAAACCAATTGTTAGTTATTTAAATGAGAACCATAATCATGGCACCAATAACATGTTAACCTAACCATTTTATAGGACCCTGCCCATTACAAACCGTTCAAAATTAGATCATAGAACTGAAAATAGCCACAAGCTAACGATATGACCAATATAATATCTGTCATTTGGTTGACTTTGCAGATTTTGATGTTCCAGATGTTACTGTGGCGTCTGATTGGACCAAAATTTTTAAGCTTTTTGTTTCAATTTTGTTTAATAGGTCTGGATTTGTTTTCATAATGCTAAACACATATTTTCACCTTACAACTTATTTGTATGCCTTTACATATTATACATGTATTCACCAATCTGTTAAAAAAAAAAAAATGTCTATTGATGTTGCTCATTTGCTGTACATGTATATCCCTTAGTTATCTTCAAGTTGACCTTGTTACGGTAACGTATTTCAATCGTTTGTAGGCCTATCTATCAGCGTTTAGAGCCTGTACTTGTATGGGGTTGGACGCACTATAAAAGCTATTTATTATTGTTACATGTATTATTATTATTATTATTATTATTATCATTATTATCATTATTAGTATCATTATTATTATCATCATTATTATTATTGTTGTTGTTATTGTTATTATTATTATTATTATTATCATTATTATTATTTTGTTGTTTTGTTGTTGTTGTTAATATTATCATTATTATTTTATATTACATTATTATTATTATTATTATTATTATTATCAATATTATATTATTATCATTATTATTATTATATTATTATCATTATTATCATTATTATCATCATTAGTATTAAAATATTCAATACTGGTTTTCTTTCCAACCGATTCTGCCCATGAGTCTTAGGCACCATATTGCCAAGGGTTTTTTTTCTTCTCTCTAAAGCTTAAATCTAGGCTTCAAATCAATAATATACATGTCTGTATTGAGAAGATAGACCAATTCAGCAATTTCTTTCTTAGGCTCAGATAGAGTTATTTTTAACTGCCTTATGGCACCTTTAATACACGCTGAACAACGTTGCTTTTTGTAATGTTTCTCCTTCTTCTGTGTTTATGTTATTTATATTTGAACACACTGACAGGTCAAAGGCCGGACTGACCGATATGATATAATATGACCGAGTTTCATCCCATGACAAGAACATTACAATAATACTACCATCAATCAATCAAGAATGACTGACTCTCTTTTGTCTTCAATGGCAGCCTTCTGTCGTTAACTAACAGAGTGACAAGTCCATCTTCATCATCATCATCATCATCATCATCATCATCATCATCATTATTCAATTCATCCGGAAACACTGGCTAAGTTAGCTCCCCTCGTGAGGCACAGTGGCTCAATGGATAGAGCGTTGGGCTTGAGACCAATGGGTCTTGGGTTCGATTCCTGCCAGCGACCGTTGTGTTTTTTTCTTTAAGCAAGAAAATTTACTCCATTTGCTTCACCCTACCCAGGTGTCAAATGGGTACCTGGCAATAGGCTGGTACTGTTTCGCCAAATGGGCTGCGCTTTACTGTGTGCTCCCCTGGGGGCATGCCTACTAGGGGAAATGTGTTGTAAAGCGCTTTGAGCTTGTTGGCAACAGGGATAAAGCGGTATATAAATGCAATCATTTTAAAAATAAAAAAAAACAAAAAAAACAACTGGTGTCATAATAAGGACGTGTTGATTAACGTGACCATGGTAAAGGCCAGGTGACATTTCATTTGGCTCTGCATCAGTACATGCCATTCTAACGCTTGGATTCTTTTCGGCCTCCATTATTTGCGCCTTCATCTGCACTGATAAGTCGTAAAATAAAATAGTAGAGTAGTGAACAAGTAAAGTTAAGTCCCGTGTCTGATTCAGAGGGTTTGAGAAATGTCCTGTTAGTGGGGCACTCATCCTGCGCCATCGACACTGTCCCGCTCCAGCCGCTAAAAATATTAGTAATATAATAATCATTTATATCTACTTCGCTCTATCCAACACCCAACCGGCCGAGAGTAACGTGTTTTTTTTTTTTCCTAAAAAAATAAAAAGTAAAAAATTATTGACTTCGTAAACAGACCACATCTGAAGCAACTTCAAAGGGCTTCGTTTAATTTAAAGACTAAATTAAAGCATTCTGCTTGGAAATAACGAAACAAAACCAAATCAAACCCGCGCGCCTTAAAATTCTTGAAAAACATTTCAAAGGCGTTTGACTCCAGTAATCGTTGGGAGGGAATTTCACATTAAAAAAGGTTCATGCCGAGAAAGTGCTCGTTATCCCAATATCGATTTTGTTTGAAGAAAGAGCAAAAAAAAAAAACAAAACAAAAAAACAAAAAAAAAACAAAAAAAAAAACAAACAAACAAAAAAACAAAAAAAACAAAACAAAACAAGCAAAGCAAAAGAAATACAACATAACCGCATTGCGCCCCCCCTACCCCCAAACAAAACAAAACAAAAAGCAAAAACAAACCCAAACGAAGAAACAATAAAACATAACAAAAATCAAACAAAAGCAAATCGAAACAAGGTAACGATAGCGATTTCAAGAATAGGAGAATCTTAAAATTCTTTGTAGGATAAACGACCAGTGCCACCCCAGCGCTTTATATTTATAGTGAACAAAAAGTCCAATCGCACTAGGAAATAAAAGTATGTTTTATAATGTGATGCCTTGTGAATCCGTGTTTAGTGTTGTTGGCTCCGTTGGACTCCCTTGGTCACGAGCGGCCTCAAAATAGTTCTAACAATTGTAAATTCTATCGCCTTGTTTGATTTTTCAATGTGTGTGTGTGTGTGTGTGTGTGTGTGTGTGTGTGTGTGTGTGTGTGTGCGTGCGTGTGTGAATTGAAGCTGATTCCTGTGAACAGTTTGGAAAGCTTAAGAGTAATGGGTTTAAGTGATTGCGTGGTAACGTTTCCTAAATTGGAAAATCCTATATTGCCCCATTAGCATTGTTAGCGTATTACACCAACAGCCATGTTTTTTTTTCTTTTTTTTAATACAGTGTATGGTCTAATTGAGTTATATTAGATAGATGGTGATAAAAAAAGGATTGCTTTGCTCCAAATCGGCTCGCAGTTTTTCAAGTTGTGTATTATAATTTTTCAAAAGTGTTATAATCATTATATTCAATACAGAACCTAAGTAAACGTCACTACCTGTTGCTTACCCGCTCTGATTTACATACAAGGATTTAAGATTAAAACTGCATTGTAATAAGATGTACATGTATGGCCTATATTTCTTCTATTCTATTCTAATATTGTTGTTCTTTTGAAATGTTTTCCTTACTCTTTTTGAACTTCATGATTGTCATTGTGTGAAACTTTAGAATCACATTTCATAATAATATTCATCCTATTCGACCGAGCGCAGCGTTTATTTATATATCCCTCCTCCCCCCCCTGTAAACAGCGGCTGCATCTAATAAGGTATGATTCTTTATAATTTTTTTTTTGTTTTGTGTTTTGTGTGTGTGAGTTAAAGTGTGTGTTTTTGTTGGTTTTTTTTTTTTATAGTGAAGACCCAATGAAGAACACGATCCATACAGAGGGAAGAGTAAGCGATGAAATAAATATCATCACTACTGTGAGACATTTTGCGCGTTTTAACGCCGGAACTTTTCCCCAAATACGCACTGTCAAAATACGGTCGACACCTTTATAGCGAACGGTTTCTGCCATAGTCAAATTCTTGAACTTGAGTTTGAAGGCTACTTGTATATCCAGCTAAAAGGTGTTAACTGATCGTTAAGTTGTGTAGTGTTCATCATGTGGTAGACAATATCGTGTTCGAGATTTTACTCAACGAACAGAAAAAAAAGCAACACCAAAAACAAAAACACAAAGTCTTTACAGCATGTATTTGGGTTGTATTTAATTTAACGTCTATGTAATGATAGAATGATGTGTTTATGTGCTTTTCATTTTCATGCGCTGTGGTCAACATCATTAAAATGAATCATCATCATTAATGGTGGTATAATTATTGTTGTATGAATGATTAACGATTTTGTTAACATCAAGTGTCAATTTTCTAATCATTTTCTTCTTTTCTTTTCTTTGCGTGCGTGTGTATGTTTGTGCGTGCGTGTGTATGTTTGTGTGTGTGTGTGTGTGTATTGGTTTTTTTCAGTCATTGGCATACTCATTTAAGGGAGTATTCTTGTCAAAGCACCGAAAAGTGTCTCTGTCTAAATGTAGTATTTTAATATTAGACTTGTGCATTTAACTTCATTTTCGTGTTCTGTGAAATGTCCGACTTTTGCTGTGCAACTTAAAATGCACACCCACCGACATGATTAATTTTGATGACGATTTGGATTTTTCCTCAATGTCATTCTAGACACCAGGAAGAAATTTAATCAAATGAACCTCATGATGCTTTGATCGTTTCAAGTTTGAATGTTTAATCATTTCTTTGGTTCCAGAGGAATTGTGAAAGTCGAACTGCATGAAAACTATTCCAAAAAATCCACTTTCAATGTCGGTCATGCCTTACGTTCCTCACTGTCCCTGTTAACCTAATTTAGGTTGTTTTTTTTCTCTGTCTATTTCTGTCATTTGATACAGATTCCTAATTCATGCTCAGCAACGGACATGATATTATTCTGGGCAACGAAGAAAATAGTATTTTTCATGAAGTAAATTTTATTGTGTTGAAGATGATTCAGTAAAAGTGACATCATGAGGGAAGAAACAAGAAATGTTATTTGATGAGACAGCACAACAACGTATCACTATCATATTGTTTTGATATTTGTGCCACATTACAACTATATCTGCCAAAGATTACACTTTTCACTTCCTCACGTCTTGAATTATGATTATTATGCGAAAACACTTTCGTGAAGTTCATATCACATTTGAAGAGAAACAGTGCTATCTCTTGTTCACCCGTACAGGCACTCGTCTCCCCAAAAGAAAAGAAGAAAAAAAAAACAAACAAAAAAAAAAAAAAAAAAAAAAAAAAAAAAAAAAACACCCCCCCCCCCAAAAAAAAAAAAAACCTAACCCCCAAAAAAGGAAAAAAAAACAACAACCCCACAACCAACAAAGGAAAGAATATGAATATAAAAGAAGGAAAAAAAGTCCAATAAAATGTCTCACGAAAATATTACACACATCATTAGTTCACGTAATTATAGAATTTACGTGCAGCAACTTGTGGGATATTCTCATAGTATGCATTCAAAATAAAAAAAAAAAATTCATTACCACTTGTGCTTAAGTCACTGTAATGTGATATTATGGTTGTGTGGAAAAAAAGTCAATCATATCTTCTTCATCTTCTTCCACAAAAGGCTGAAACTTCAATAATCCTGAAGACTCCCCCGCATTTTACAAAGTTTGTGGTTTTTCCTTTCATCATGTTCATCCCAAAGTCTGATAATGACATAGAAGTTGTCTTAATTAATTAATTACAAACATCCACGACGAACATTTGCTCCTTTTTCTGAATAATTCAAGACGAGCTCGGCCTGCACGGCAGTCTCCTCATGTAGACAAAAAAAATGTAGTCCTTTCAAGCCTTTCGGCATATAGGGCCGGAGCTTGTCCCGCTTTCCGGAGCATGAAGCAGACAGTGACGATTTGATCCATCGCTTTCCGAATAGGGTGCTAGTCTTTTGCAGAATGCTTTTCCAGTCGAAGTTGTGCCCATTTTAACCTGGGTCGAGTGAAGCAACAGAGATACATGTTCTTGCTTAAGGAACAAAACGCATGCCCTTACGGAATATCAGATAGGAGTCTTTTTTAAATTATTTTATTATTCAGACATCCACGATGACGGACATTTGCTCCATTTTCTGAATCTTCAAGTAAAGTTCTGCCCGCACGGCGGTCTCATATAGAAGTCGTTATTTAAATATTAATTAATTTATTTATCATTCAGACACCCATTATTTTTCTGAATTTTCAGCCTGCACGGCGGTGTCATGTAGAAGTCGTTATTAATTATTGAATTTATTATTCAAACATCCATGACGGATATCTGTTCCTTCTTCCGAATCTTCACGTAGAGCTCGGATAGAAGTCGCAATTAATTAATTAATTATTCAACCATCCATGACGGGCATTTGCTCCTTCTTCTGAATCTTCAAGTAGAGCTCGGATAGAAGTCGTTATTAATTAATTAATTAATCAATTAATTATTCCACCATCCATGACGGACATTTGCTCCGTCTGAATCTTCAATTAGAGCTCTGGCCACAAAACGGTCTCATAGCGGCCTCCTGTAGAATTCGTTATCAATTAATCCATTAACCATTCAAACTTCCATGACGGACATCTGCTCCTTCTTCTGAATCTTCAAGTAGAGCTCGGCGCGTATGGCCGTGCCGTTGATGTCCGTGGTCCTAGAGTACGAGACGCCGTGTCTGCCCAGGTTCCGGCCCCAGCAGACGGGCATCCCGAACAGCTTGCCCAGCTCCTTCTTGAAATTGTCGTTGAGCCAGCCGTAGAGGAAGGGGTTGATGCAGGCCGAGCTCATGGCGAACACCTTGAGCATGAGGTCTATGAGCGTGAAGTAGCGGCCCTTGACGACCCGGTGGCTGAACTCGGCCGTCAGCACGAAGAGGTTCCACGGCATCCAGCACACGGTGAAGGTGAGCACCACAGCTATCAGGATGCGGTTGGTGCGCTGGCTGCGGCGCGTGTCGTGCTTCTTGATGGGCCGGTTGTGCAGCACGTTGCAGATGTGCTTGTAGAAGAAGGAGGTCATGGAGATGGGCACCACGAACTGCAGCAGGAAGATGGTCACCGAGTAGACCTGCTTCTGGGTGAACGACGGCCAGTACTCGGAGCAGTACGTCTGTGATTGGGTGGGGTGGGAGGGGGATTGTCTAGTAGATGACAAAGACTCGAGTCCGGAATTGAGTGTTGATTGTCTAGGAGATGACAAAGACTCGAGTCCGGAATCGAGTGTTGATTGTCTAGGAGATGACAAAGAATCGAGTCCGGAATTGAGTGTTGATTGTCTAGGAGATGACAAAGACTCGAGTCCGGAATCAAGACCTTAGACCTTAGACCTTAGACCTTCCCGTGGCGTAGGCATATTTGGGCCGCTACATATCACCACGTCTTTCTGTCTTGAGCTGTCAGTTCTGATTCTTTCCAAGACATTTGCTTTCCTTTCAGGTCTTGTTCTACAGTCTGTCTTCATGATAGTTTTGGGTCTGCGTTTATTCGGTTTCCTGTTAGTTTCCATTTCATTACGCATTTTGGAAGTCGTTCTCTCTTCATATGGCATACATGACCCATGACATAGGCCTGTTAGTCTTCTTTCTTTGATGACTTACTTGACTTATGCCTCTGTGTTCCTTTGGGAACATAGGGCCGCAACTACACTACTCAAGAGGACTCGGTTTTGTGAGATTCTCGTCAGTTCGGGCCATGTCGTTCCAGCGGCCTTGGCTTCGTCATCAGTGCTCCAAAGTTATTTTTGTCTCGTTCTTTCCACCTTTCTTCTGCCCTGAGGGTTCCAGTTCAGGGACAGTCTGTTGACGGTTACTGGAGCTTTTCGCAGTGTGTGACCAATCCATCCCCACTTCCTTTTTTATTTGATTTCTTCTTCCACTGGGTATTGTCTTGTCATTTCCTAGAGGTCTTCGTTTTATACGACGTTTGGCCACCTGATGCCCATGATTATTCGGAGGCATCTGTTTGCAAAGGACTTAATCCTCTGAAAGTTTGTGCTTGCGGTTCGCCATGTCTCTGACCTATAGAACAGGGCTGATTTTACGTTTGTGTTGAAAATCCTTCTTTCTTTGATAATTTTTGTCAATTCTATCGCGTTAATCGAGATCTCACAATATTTGATTATTAACTGCTGGATCCCCCGAATGAATAGATCTAGCTTCTGCTCTTTTTTCCACATCTAAATAGATCTAGGTCTCCCAAGGGCATAGACTACAACAAAGAAAAAAAATACTACTTCACGATCTAGACTCTGGATCTAATCTACATCATCTTTTTGGAACTTACTAATACAATGCAGTACAGTCTTATGATTTTAAAAGTTTACTTTATCCTCAAGATCACCAGATCTAGAATCGTAAGAACCCATTTTCGCAAAGCTGTTCCAGGTAGATCTAGATCTAAAATGATCTTGAAGTTTTATACACATCATTCAATCAGCTCAGTGTATCAGTGACTTTTGTGGCTCTCATAATAGACCAGCAATACGGCATACGAGACCTAACTTCCCATTGCTCATACTAGCAACGTGCATTACGAGTACAAAAGCCAAACGAAAAAGTCACACATGGTTATAAACAAATTATTATTTTCTTGTAGGACATTTTGCGTGTGCATACACACATCCATTCTCGTAGTTGTGGTTTACGCGGTTTTCATGCTCAATATACGTCATGAACATTGCGTTGTTTTCCTGTGGAGTGCCAGTCTTATTTCTGCACGCTTTGGGATGGTTTCAGGCTATGCGATACCTGTCGTGTTCAGATCATCACAGTGACGACTCCGACCCAGAGCACATCTGCAACTGTCGGAGATGTCGGAAAGGCGACGACCACAACAACAATGGTGACAATGACCGAGGGTCTTCCCACGAGAGTTTTGCAAGTTATGAAGATGACATTGGTGCTGCTACTACTGCTAGAGAAAGATCCTGGTCTCACTCTATGGGGGACGATGTGAGATATTCGTCTTCGTTTCTATTTTTACTTGTTTTGACAGTTTTGTTTTTATTATCATATCATATCATATCGCTATTTCGTTATTCTTCTTGTTTATTTATTTATTTATTTGTCTGTTGTTGGTGGGTGTTTTATTGGTTGTTTGTTGTTGCTGTGCATTCCCAGTGCCGTTATGTACATTTTTGGCCATTAGCGTCCACCGAGCCCTATCTAAACATAATGCCAAATTGGAAGTCTAACACTTTTATTACGATAGAGGTCAGTTAGGGTTTGGCGCCAGGGCTACTGTAGCATAGGTCAATTACTGAAGCTTACTGTCGGGGAGTAACCTCTGTGAAGTTCAAAAGGGCATTTTCGTATTACTTTTGGGGCAGCCTCGTACTTCGTATTATTATCAGTAATGATACCTATAGGTTGTGACGAGTCTTGATGTCAGTTCAAAGATTGCCCCAGTCTCCCAAAATCTCTGTGCTGTGTTGAGAAAGTGCTCGCATAATCTTTGATGTGACGAAACTACGTATCTCCTTAAGTACATTTTAGCACAATGAAATAGATCTGACACATTAGATCTAGACAATTTCAATGAGCGCCATGGAGAATTACAAACACAGAGGGAAGAATTTTTGACAGAAAAATTAAGAAAAAACAATTTGGATCCACTGAGACTTGAACCAGGGACAGTGGCACCGAATCGCTTCGCCCAAGAAAATAAGAGAGTCCTTACTGACCAAGCCAATATACTCCTTAAGATCTATTTCATCGTGCTATAATCAAGCCCCTTGCCTCATACTTGTTTCTAAATATATTTTAGAATCCTTCAACTTCTTTTTAATTTATGCGAACGTTGCCTTATTTGCTTCAGTCACAGTGGGGATGTTTCATATATTAATTCATAGAGCATGTCGTTCAGTATTTTGGGCCTTCAGAATTAACATACAGAGTGTTTTTATATTTAATTATAATATATGTATCTTTCTGTTCGATTTCCCCGTTAGTACGAATCAGGAACCATCTCACAGCTTCCAAACCTCGAGGATAAAACCGTTGGAGGAAGATTAAAAAGCCGACGATACAGTGACGGCATGCTGTTAAAACCGAATATAAAGGTAACGCATCTCTTCTCTGTTACATTTAATGAACATCTGGTTAAAAATATTTATTAGTAGCTAATGACGTTAACATTAATGCCTTTGTATGTACGTAGAAATAAAAAGATTGATAATGACGATGTTGACCGACCGCCGCAATGACGGTGCTAATGATAATGATATTGGTGATGAATGATGATGATGATGATGATGATGATGATGATGATGATGATGATGATGATGATGATGATGATTGGCATCATTATTATTATTATAATTTTTGTTACTTTTACCATAAATTGCCCAAGAAATGAAAAAAAAAAACCGAGAACAAAAAACAAAACAAAACAACAAAACAAACAAAAACAACGACAAACAAACAACAAACAAACCAACGCTTTAGATATAATAAATAGCTGTAGAACGTTTTAAATCAATTATATTTATACATTATAGTAGATCTACATTTTAAAAAGTGTTTATGGAAGCTGCGAAACGTCACTATGACCCAAGAAGTACAAAAAGTAAAAAGCAGCCTTGGATATGAGAACAAACCTTGAAAGCCATTGAAGAAAGAAGACTACTAAAAATTAAATGGAAGGACTCTGAATAATAGTAATAATAATAATAATAATAATAATAATAATAATAATAATAATAATAATAATGATAATAATAATAATATAATGATAATAATGCCACTACTATCACTGCTGTTGCTGCTGCTGCCACTTCATATTCTGTTTGGTGCTGCTGCCGTTGTGTTTCTGTTCTTGCTGCTGCTGCTATTATTATTATTGTTGTTGTTGTGGTTGTTGCTGCCTCTGTTGCTATCCTACCACCCCCTTAAGCTTGAGCTTCAGTGTTGACGATTCCCCAACTTTCTATGTTTCCATAAATGTTCGTCCTCGGTGTTGTTTGACAAGAGCATCATAAAAAAATGTTAAAAATAAATTTAAAAAAAAAGGAAAAACCGCAGAATCATAAACTTAGATGAGACTCGGGGTGAAGACACGGGATAAGTAGGACGCGACATTAATCTCGCCATAACAATATAGGATGATAAGATGGCTAAAAGATAAAAAGACGCGGGGGGAATTGGAGAGCGTTTGAACGATGCAATAATACCCGCCCTTCTCCAGATCTCCTTACTACCGGTGTATAGCGTGGGCCCCGCATCCCATGAGACCTTCCGTCTGGGCTCTTCCGGGTCAAGTCGGCCGGCCGCGTGGGGCGCAACTCCTTTCGGACTTCGGCCCTTGGCGCGGTGCGGCCGGTACTGGCGGTGCTAATGAGTGCCAAATAGCGCTAGAGATTGTCTAATAGTCTCACCGGTGCCTCGTTTTCTTGGAGGCCTGTATGGTACTCCGTTTGGCGGCTTTTATGCGTCTTGCTACCAATAATAGCCACCCCGTAGCGTTTAGGTAGGTTGGTAGGAAGGAAGGAAGGAAGGAAGGAGGAAAGGAAGGGAGTGAGGAAGGACGGGAGGAAGGAAGGAATGAAGGAAGGAAGGAAGGGAGCGAGGAAGGAAGGAAGGGAAGGAAGGAATGCTTTCGAGTTCCTCTTTAGTAGTGCTTTTGAAATACACGTACCATTTTTTCTGCCCTTGTTGGTTTTAAAATTATTTGACGTTCATTTGATTTCCTATTTAGTAGTGGTTTTGATATAGAATCTATATGTAACTTTTTTTTTTTTAGCCGTTGTTGTTTTCAAAAATATTTGCTGTTAATATCACACAATAATGTGAGCGTTAAAAAAAATGTTCCTTGGTCTTGATTCACGACCTCTTCTTACCAACTGTTCTCATAATCTATCTACACCGTCTTTATCATCATAATCATGATCGTTTTCAGTATGGTCATCATCATCATCATCATCATCATCATCATCATCATCATCATCATCATCATCGCCGTCGTCGTCGTCGCCTTCGTCGTTGTCGTCACCATCATCAACACAACCATCAAAATAGTCGTAGTCGTCGTCGCAGTCATCGTCATCATTAACAATGATATCAGCAAAATCAACAACATCAAGAACAACAGTTAACATGGCTACCACAATTCATATTCCTTATCCAATAACATTATACTACTCTGTAAAGCTTTAGCAAAAGCATACAATGAAACCAACATTAACACTTCTGGGGACAAAATAATGTTAGTACGCAAAATGTTACGGCAATGTATTTATATGCTTAGGTGTGTCATAGATAATTATATATACATTTTAGGACTTTGGAAGAAATGTTATCTATGCATTCGAACACGGCGGCACCTAGAGGCTTGAAATTCTTTCCTGTAGTTGATAAAAAAACAAAAAAACAACCAACCTCCAGGTTGAGAGGGACGTGTTTCTTTTTTACATACGTTATTGGTTTTTTATACCAAATTTTGCTTCAAAAACTGTATCTTTTGCTGAACGTTGTTTCTTCCTATTTCTAGGCCCTCTTTCGTTTCCTTTGTTGTTTTCGAAACACTTTTTAAAACGGAAGTAGCTGAAACAGAAAGTGCGTTCCAATTTTACGCAAATGTGTTATTAAATCTAGCTTTTTGATTTTGTAGACCTACTTACTTATAAACCTCTAGATGTAAACTCTAGAATCTAGCTTTTTGAAGGCCAACTGGCTTCACTACTTATATCTACTAATTAAGGAAGAATTTGATGACTCCTGTCACTGCTTTCTAAAAAATCTAGATCTAGGGTCGATTCCCACCTAGCTTGCTGTTTTATAACGATAGGCAGAAGCCGGGCGTTGAATTCATAGCAAACCATGGCAGCACTTCAGCAGTAGCAATAGGATGAGCACCACCATAAACTACAACAACTGAACGGCATGTCGGGGTGAACTGACTGGGCTTAGGGTGGGGAGGGGCATTGGCGGCTCGTGTGCGATTTACTTGGGTGGGCAAAGCTGTTAACTCTAGTGTATCATGAAAAAAAACAACAACACAAAACAATGGCATCCACCTGATTCATCCCTGAAGGGAAATTGCTCTTTGATTTTCAACCGAAAACGGAGCGTCAACCCTAGCCTAGCAGCACCGCATTATGGAAGCAATTAATGTAAATAACCCTGCCCAAGGGTTAAATTTTACATTATCCCGCGCTGGATTCGCATCTACAACCTTTCGGTTGTAAGCCGAACGCACAACATCACTTGTGCCCCTGTAACCACTTTAAACCGGTATATCGGCCTGTTTGACTACGAATTGCACTTCATATAGATCTAATATTGGAAGGTGCACCCATCCCGTTCGATGCATAATGTGCAAATTTTTTTCAAATCGTTAAATCGTGGTCATGCCGATATATCAACGATGTGGTCACAGTGGCACAGAGGTTGAGCTTCGTGCTGACAACCAAAAGATTGGAACTTAGAATTCCGAATGGGACATTGTGATGTAACACTTGTACAAGGTTATTTACACTAATTGCCACCGTTTGCGGCGCTGCTCTTGCGGTTGACGCTCGGTGTTCGGTCAAAAATAAAAACAAAAAACAAAAACAAAAAGCAAAACAAATTATTTCCCTTCGGAGATGATAAGAGGATAAAAAAAAATTGGTGTAGAATGAATCAAATTCCCTTACTAAAATATTATTGTAGCAAATGGACGTTCTTGACTTTACAACCACGACTTCTGAATGAAATGAGGTAATTTCAACCATCAATCAATATATTTTATAAATTCATATATATCACAATGTCAAAGAATGACGTTATAGAACGAAGTTCCGGAGTGTCATAAACACACTAGTGGGTCTCTTGTTAACAGAGTTGTCCATGTCCAAAAGATTATTCTATCGCCTAAAACTAACAAGCGGTATGTATTATCCTTCATGACATAGTGGTGTGTTGCTGTCTGTTGTGGACCCCTTGAAAAGCGCTTTGAGCACTAGCGGATATTGTAGATATTGCACCATTGTAGTAGCTTAGAAACTCTTGGTGGAACTAAATGAGAGGTCTTCTGAAGAATTCAATTCAATTCATTTTTTTTTTAATTCGGCAATAGGTATCAATTGACATTCAAATATATAACTGCATTAAATTAGTACTAAGCTCTGTATAGCATATAGCACACATAAAAAAGTAAAAAAATGACATAATATTATTATTATGAAGTATGAAAGTAAGAAGGAAGAGAACCCCCTTCAGACAAATGTTAAATGTTTCGGCCCTTAAGTTCCTGGCATTCTGGGGTGGCGAGGAGGCGGTGGGGAGACCACACCCAGGTCATGACTCTTAGGTGTCCCTCTGTTCATTTTTTTTCTTTTTTTTTTTTGTCCACCCTGCCCATTAAAACGAGCCGCCACTGGGAAGGTGAAGCCAATGAACGTCACCACGTTAACAATGGAAGGCTTCTAGGGTTCACCGTTGCTACGCAGTTCGACTGCATGGGGAAGGAAGGAGGATGGGGAAAATTAGGGTAAATTGGGGTGTTAAGTTTATAAAGTTTTGGCGTTTTAATCACTTCAGCTTATTAGTAACATGAAGCGGTGAATCATCATCATCATCATCTTCGTCGTCGTCATTATCATTTTCTTCAGCTTAATCATCATTATTATCACCATCATCATCATCATCACCACCATCATTATCATCATCACCATCATCGTCGTCGTCGTCGGTGTTGTCATCATCGTTGCTTTTCATCGTCATTGTCATCGTGTCCTTTACATCAGCAACATCGGTGGAAAAAATATATTATCTCTATTATCGTAAGCATTAGCAGCAGCAGCCGACACAACATTATGATGTCGTCACTCTCGTCGTCAACGTAATCATTATAGCCACCGCCAAGATTGTAAATGTCTAAAAGAGCAGACAATAGAATAACAGTCATCGGATGAGTGGACAACGATGGACATGAATGAATTCGTCCAATAACTAAGTTAAGTGTTTTTCATATCCATACGGTTCTAGGCTAGGCCTGATGAGCTACTGGGTACTATCAAGTCCGTTTTGGATATCTCAATACATAATATGAAATTTGGAATCTATGAGAGCGACAAGTCGTTACTGAAACGATTCAAGTAGTCGATATGTATTGATGAAACGGAGTTAACTTTGTGACTACTTCATTAAGTCGTAATGATAACTATTTAATTACGCACCAGACCAGCACTGCACCATTTCCGACCGTCTCCAAGGCCTATGTTCCATTTCTTCTGAAGCTGTGCAGCCAAGAGGACCGTGGAAATCTTCAGACCCTCTCAGGACTAAAATCTATATTTTTTCCATATTTGTTTCTTTCTTAATAATACATGTATTTTAGCTTTTTATTGTAATTTCTTTTGTGTTATTGTCTTTCATTTTTTATTAATTTGCTGTCTAACGAAGGGTTTGTACCCGAAAATTTACTGTTTTGTTTTGTCTTTATAGCGGAGACTCATATTAAACTTTGTTTTGTTCATTTTGTTAAGCCGGTATGTCGGCATGGGCATAATTTGACTTTTACAGTGCATTTTGCCCATACATTATTGGGAAGAGCACTGTAAATTGTGATCTGCAATGACAGGATGAGTTGCCCTAATTTCATCGCAAGACCAATATTGCCCTATGATTGATATATTGAGCGCTAAATGCTACCTCTTCTTTTGATGTCCTCACATCGTGGTCTCTTTCTCTTTCTGGCACCTCATCTGGATCAATTCTTTGTGGCTTAGGGAACGCTATTCCTTGAGTTGATAGTCGCAATCATGACAAAATGAACCTCATTGCGGAACCGAATAGACTATAAGAAATCATCGCATCACACTATTGCCTTACTTGCCTTCGGAACCAGACACACAATATTGTTTCTCAAGCTAGGGCGTTATTTTGGGTGATTTATTTGATTAACAAAGGCATGGCATTTCTTTTTTTTTTTATCAATTTCAATGTAAGATTTTATGAATC
>JBCHJU010015451.1:0-12077 GCA_039654505.1 Plocamopherus imperialis | reverse complement strand
CCCCCAACCAATAAATAACGGAAACAAAAAAAAAAAAAAAAGCCAACAACAAACAAACAAACAAACAACAAAATCTACAGGAATAAACATGAGGATTCAGGTGTTTAAAAAAGTTATGAATATATTTTTTATTACTGTCATTTAAAACCTGAGAAGAATATAAATGTGTTTTATATAAACGTATAAAAGAAAAAGCAATATGTCAATTGCTTGAAAAAAAAAAAAAGTAAACAGAACAGAACACTTACTTGGAAACAAAATCCTCAGATAATTTTGCCAGATTGGCTTTCATTTCTGAGGGAATCGTCTGTTTGGACAAGATGTCATGGAAATAAAGGCCAAACTGGAAAGACAGAATATAAAATATGACGTTAATATTTTTTTAAAATAGGTTAAAAACATGTTCAAAAAAGGAGGGAACTATAATTCCAATGTTTTAACACACTTCAAACTTATTTAGTCTCTATACATTTGTTTGATTCAATTACAGAGGATAAATTAGTTTGCAAAGAGCCTAATATATTTGCAAATATAACAGCAAATAATAATAATAATAATGATAACAATAATAATAATATTAATTAAGTTTATTTCTTTTAGTGCCCATTCCCAAGAATAAGGCTCCAGGCACTTAATATGTTGAAATTATAGAAGAAGAAAACATTTAACTTTCACTGCAGACCCCACTGTAAATCCTGGAAATCTTTTCAATATTGCCAATATTTTTTTTACCTATGAAACTTTACTAATTTAAATAAAACAGACTTAATTTAATGGTACAACAGTTCTTAAATATATTACACAAAATAAATGAATCAATAATTTTGCTAGAACTTCATATAACAGTGGCAAAACAGGTTAGACACAAAACTGACATAATGTGATCAAAGTTCCCCAACCTTGGCAACCAGCAAACTCTTGAACTTTGATAGCCAACTGAAGTTGGACGGCATGTGATTCACCACCTTGGAACTGCTGCGACCAAAAGTACTCTTGACCTGATGGAACAGGCAAGTATGGACTAATTAGTTTCCTTTTTTCAATTCCAAAATGGGCTCAGCGACTTGAAATATTGTAAAATGATTTCACTGCATTTGTGAGTGCCAGTGTGTGCATGTGAGTGTGTGGATCTGGTTTTGTATGCATTGCAATCAGAGTTATATCTTCATTTCAAACGCTGTTATCTTACTTTTAGAGGACCATTTTTTCTCCAAAAAGGTCTATAACTTTTGAAATTCGATGAATGAAAAATATTAAAACTCACTCGCGCAAGTATGTTTTAGGGCCAAACATTGCCTAAAGATTTTCAAATGCAATTTTCATAGTAAGACTTTGTGGACAAATACTACAATAAAAACAAAGTACTGTATAATGATGCTGGGTGAACAATTGTCAGAACTGAGATAAAGGTGAAAACTACTTGTCTGCCACCTAGGACTTAAACATTCAAACAGTCCAGTCTCATTATTTGTATTTAAAAAAGGAGTGAATGGTCAATAATTCAAATGCTTTGACTATTGTTTTTGGGTGTATCCACGGTAATTTTTTTTTTCATAAAAAAAAATTAATTCATATTTGAAAATGCCATTGAATTTTTCCTTGTATAAATATTTCCCCCTTTCTTTTTATAGTAAAGATTGTTTAAATGTTACGTGTCCTTAAAGAAAATGGAAGATTTTTACCATTGTCATGTACGCTTCTATATACATCTATACATAAATATCCACTCCCTTTTCATTTAAAACTTGTTTATATACCCTTACACATTTTACTCCTTCATTTTACATACCTGTCCAGGAAATGAATTGCCGTTATTGTAAAAAATACAGTTTTTTTAATTGAATTGAAATAATTGCTATGAGTTCTCACCTCTTTGACTGGTATCAGTTCCTGCCAGGTATTGAGTTTGCTGTGGGCTTGGTGCAGCTCTAAGGCAGCAGGGAGATAACTCCATCTGGAGATAAGGCACTGGGCTTGGAGGAGGTGGCAAAGGCTCTCACATTCCAGGCTGAAAGCAAGTGGCCAAAGAATGCTCACATCAGAATGCATGTTTGTATTTGCAACTCAACATTAAAACGTTGCTTATTGTTATCATAGACTTGAACTTGTACAGGTACATGTGTTCTTGTGAGAATGTGTATGCTTATGTTTATATGTATGTATATCTGTTTCCCTGCATGTTCACATGTGAGAGTGTACCAGGGCTGGGAAGTGGTAAAAAGGGATATTAAATTGAGTGTGTTATAATCAAAAGGGTTCTAAGTCAAATTTGACCTCTTCTGGAAAAAAACTGCTACAACAAAACAAAACAAACAAACTTGATTTCAGTATTTGTTTCTATTCAGATTGATGACTTAGAGATATGCACTTCTGGATTCATATCATCCATAATTTACCAAATTAAATAGTACATAATCACATACTGAAATCATATCTATTTGCATTTTCTCAAAAAGGTAAAATATGATCCCTTGTAATTTCAACATCTTCAATTGTTTGTTTCATTCAGTTTTCTTGTTGCTTTCGGCTTTGTTTATCTTTAACTTTTTTTTTTTTTAATAATGAAAAGAGCTTCTATTTCCTATCGAGAATCATCATGATTTAACTGACAGAAGCTTCATTGTTGAAGGTCTGTTAATTTCTCATTCATAAATTCTATAGTTTCATCTTAAAAATCCACAATACAGCACCAAAACCTTTCAGAAAAATGTGCAAAATCTTACGAAAATAAAGTCCTGATAGGAATGAGAAGGGGGTGGTGAAATCCTTTGGCCATCTTGCAGATTTCCTCACATTTTTCATGTAGCAAGCCAAAGCTGGCCAGATGGCGAAGGGTTCCTGCATTACTCAGTTGTTCATAACTATGTGTTGTTAAGGGTACAGAGACTGAGAAACATAGCATACCTTTAACATAACTCCATAGAAAAGCCCTAAATAAAACATCTTGAATAGACAAAACAAAGTCTTTAAAAAGAAAAAAAAACATGAAAAAGCAACTTCTAGCAAATAAAGAGGGCTATTGACTGACTTGTACCACATTAATTTTTCACTTACTGGTTGAAATATAAATATGAAAAAAGAAACAATCTACCGAAAACAAACCCCTCCCCCCTCCCCTCCTTTTACCTGAAAAAAGAGCAATCCATGTCTAATCCATGCTATTACTATGAACAAATAATTTGGAAGCAACATATCAAATAATCAGCACTGTGTAGTTAGCCACTTGGAGCCAGTAGGATACAGTTCAATCATGGAAACTCTTGCTTTCAGAAAGCCAAATATTTGACCACTGATATGAGCTAGAAATTGGTCTGATGCCTCATTTTCTGGACATGCCTCATAAGTGTCAGAACAGCTGAAATTCTGCATGCATAGGAATTCTTGGAGTAATATATTATAAATGGACTTCAGATTCTGAAAAAGAAAAAAAAGTTAACAGGATAGTGAAACTACTGTCCCAATGTATATAAGTAAAATTAAAGTCTTGAGTAAAAAAAAAAAAAAATGAATGAAAGAAACAAACAAAAAAATCTCATATTTATGGTCATATATTTTCTTTAAAAGTCAAATAAAGCATAAATACATTTTTTATATCAATTAAAGATTTAATACAAGGAATAAAGACAGGGAACAGATGAACACAATCAAATTCAAAAGTCACTTCGTCACATTTTGGTTGGAAATGTTCTTAATCAACCTTTCACCACACAATTATTCCTTTTATTATTTTAATAAAGGAAAATATTGACTATTTTTTATTTCTTCAAAGACTGGTAAACTTTTCCTTTTAAATCTTTCACAAATTCACAAACAAATTTACTATGAGATTACTTAGACTCACATCTTTTTGCCGAACAATCGGTGAAAACCTTTGCTGCTTCAAGAAAACGAGATGAGCATAGTGTCTCTCTGCAACAGCCAGCTGGGACAGACACTGTAAATAACCACCCCAGGATGATGCACTGCTGAATTTGTGCCCATCTTTTTCTGTGTCCTGAGGATAAAAAAAGAAATTAACTCTATTGACCTCTTCCAGAAAGAGACAAAAAAAACCCAAAAACAAACAAAAAACCTAAACAAAAATAAAGCAAAGTAAGTAAAAGATCAAATACATGTACCTGCATGACACAAGTTGTGTAAATGAAAAGAGAGCGTTAGAAACAGAAGATGGCAGGGTTGATACAAACAGATATAACATAAACACCCATAAAATAAGGGAAAGGGGGCACTTTGGTAAAGCGATATAGCTCTGGGCTAATGACCGAGAGGTCATGGGTTCAAAATCACAGTGTGACAATCACAGTGTGACATATGCTTTTTTTCCTTAAGCAAGAAAATTTACCTCTGTTGCTTCACTCATCCTTGGTGAAAATGGGTACAGCTTCGGCTGGGAAAGTATTCTGCAACAGACCAGCATCAAATTGAGAAAATGATAGATCTAATCTGTCACTGTCCGCTTCATGCTACGGAAACTGGGATAAGCTCCGGCCCTATGAGCCAAATGGCTTGAGAGAATAACTTTTTCTTTTTTTCCCTCGAGCTGAAAAATTGATATCTAGATGTCCAAGACTGAGTTTTAGGTTTGACAAGGGAAATCTGTGTGCAAAATACAAACTTATGTGAACAATGCTTTATGCAGTCATCTAAATTCTTTTTCCTTCCACCTTACCACTAAATCCTTGGCTTTGTCGTACTGTTGCTGACTAAGCTGCTGGAAGTACAACTCCAGTACAGACTCTTCATGAGTGACAAGAGACACAGAGGCCTGTGAAGTCATGGACTCCTGGCTAGACATCCTGACGGCCTACAGAAAAGAGAAATCAATCATGTATTAAGTATAGATACAGACAAGATATCATTCATCAAATAGTTTTATAAGAATGATACAAGGTGGATTTTAAATTAAATATTCTGTTCTATTCAGCTGAAGACAAAAATCAGTAGGGGAAAAATGAGTAAGATCACACTCCCTAATCAAAGCACTCGACTGAGGAAACTCAAAGGACTCAAGAAGCCAAACCAAGCAGTGAAAAATACAAGAACAATCACAGAAAACACATCAGGTTGGATTTGGAACAAGTGCATTGCCAAACAATAGCATAAAATCCATCTTTCAAATACTCGAGCCAATTTCCACTGTGAACAATAATAATGTTAAAGGCCTTGAACTTAAATTTAAGCTTAACAACAGAAAGCTCAGTTGGTAAGTCTATGGGATTAAGGACCATGTTTGTAAACTTAGGGTACTGGTTTCAAATCCCATTGGGAGGGGAATAAAAAAAGAAAGAGGCAGTCCCAGGACACAGGAGTCAGAAAGCAGTGTATTCCTAGGGTGGCACAAGTTCAAGGCCAGAACTCATTTCCAAGGGAGTTTCAATAAACTTATATACATGTATTTCAATATTTACGAAGCGCAAAGAACAAAGTTACAATTTGCTTACTGCTTAAGCCTTTGGAAGAAGAAAAAAAAAAGACAACTGCTAAAACTTGTTCCCTTTTTATCATAGAGCAATGATTTAAAGCATGGAGATTGTAAATCACATCATATATGTATATCCTAAGAGCACTGTAATGACTAAAAACAAAAAAACAGTAAAAAAAAAAAGGATCCAGAAATTGCGATGTTTGGACACTACAAAGAAAAGATGAGATCCTACTAGAAATGACCGAGATAAAAACACTACAAAGGATGATAAGAATCAATCAGACTAAACAAAAATGAAAATGAAAAATACATGTAGTATAAGAAATGAACACAAAGGAGAAAATACTTTCTAAGAATAAGTTGCAGCAGATGAGATGGTAATGAACATCTTGAGAGGATGAGTGAAAGGTGAATAAATTAAGACTCGGAAGACAATAATGATGAAGGCAGAAAACCTACAGGATAAAAGAACTGAGATGTGGGATAGATAATAAAAACAGGTGAAAAATGAACGTTATGGAAGGAAAGTGAGAAGGCCATATAAATCAATGGGAATAGAGAATACAATCATCTCACATGCTGTATCACAAGATTAGAGAAGGACGAGGAGAAAAAGAGGTACAGAAGCAAGAAAAGGAGAGAAAAACAAAAACAATGATCATACTTAATATGTTTGGTAATATTCATGAAAGATTCAAGGAATTATACAATGTATCAGTCAGCAAGTGCTTGATGGTTCTATTAACACAGTCTATTAGAATATTGTTATTCTTTATTACAATAGTATGCTGGCCCATTCAATGCCACACTGAATAAGACATAAGATTTTAATTCTACATTACAATTGTATGCCGTGTCCATGTGATAAGCTTTAAATGATGAAAATTTTCAAAATAAAAGCACAGTTGATTATGCTTTCAGCAACGGGTCTTCATGTGTCTGTGAAGCCTATGCAATTAATTACATTTATATTAGTACATGTAACACAAAATACTTAGGAACTCACAGGCAAAGAATACAGGCAGAGCACAAAAAACCAGAAAAGCTGACCATAGAAAACATTTCAGAATCAGAAGCTTTGACATAACAAGCACTAATGGTCTATGTGGGTCATCCTAATTAATATAGTTAATTCCCAATAGGACAAGGTAGCCAACTTGATTTTACTTTCCTAGGATCAAAGCAGAGGAAAATATGAATGAAAATCTGACCTTTCAGAAAAACAGATCAGGATTCCAATACAAGACTATTGAACTGAGAAGTTATCACCTTACCTCTGTCCCATTAACAGACAGGACACTACATAAAGTATTTCATTCCTTTCAAAAGAGAAAGGCAGACTTTGTTTCATGTCAAGAATTTTTAGCCTCTTGCAAAATTTATGAAAAAAAAATCAAAGTGGTAAAAGAAAAAAAAAAGTCTACATGTTTTAGAATAGAGGCAGTTGGAAAAGAGTGACTTTCATTGACAACATAGATTGCTTTGTATTAACTTTTGCCAAAAAAGAGAATGGCTTTGTTCATGGGCTATTGCACTTACACTTACAACTTAGAGTGGAGTCTCCTTAAGATAAACACCGCTTAAGATAAATTTTTGGTTAATATGAACTTTTTCATTGGACTCAATTTTTTTTCTCTTTGCCATTACTAACAAAAGTATGGTTAATATAAACTATAATAAACGCTGTCGACCCGCGGTCCGCTTAAGATAAACTCTAAAACTACAAAAATGTACCACAGGAAAACAACCGTAACATGGTTGTCCACTTCATGCTCTACGATGGGAGCCAAAGTGTGCATTGCATTTGTAGACCAATTGTAGATTTTTGTACGGTGTTATGACCTCTGAAGACGCTAAGCCAACACCCCTGCTGAAGGCAGCCTATGTAGTATGAGTGTGTGTGTGTGCGTGTGTGTGTCTGTGTGTTTGTGTGATTCTTGTTAGCTTTAACTTTAATATTCATTAAAATGGTTGAGTTAAACCTCGCTTAAGATAAACTGCTAGATCAGTCCCAAAGTAGTTTATCTTAAGCGGACTCCACTGTACATGTATTGAGCATGCATTAAGTAAAAATGATTTAAAGCAGAAATTACCAAGTCCACCGGACTAGGATCGACCACAGTCCATTTTGCAGACTTTTTGGAAGATTTTCCTTTGCTTGACCTGTTAATGAGGCATCAAAATATATTGACAACAACAACAAAAACAAGCAAGGAAAATGGATGTAATGTAATAGGTTGTCAATAGTTTTGTTAAATGAAAGTCAAGGAGAACATTCAATTAATGATAAGAAATATTAGGCAACATACCAATTGAATGGGCATCCATTCCTAAACTTCAGAAGAATTTATTTTAAATTTACTAATGTACAGGTTAAACAAATTCTACTGAGCTGTACTCATTTAACATTATCATTTGAGTCTTTTTTTTTATCATTATATCACAGTTTCCGTGTAATTGCAAAAGAACTTATTCTATAACCAGTACATTCTTCAACGTAATTTTTTTCCAAGCAAACAATTAACATGTACCAGTGATAAATTAGAACCTGTTTTAAGTTGAAATACATATATAAATTAATATATATGTGTAGACACATACTATCATAAAGAAATACAACAACAAAATTAAACTTCATCACTTTTCTGACTCCATATTTTGAAATGTATAAACTCACAAAACGTGAAAAGATATCAGGATAATACTTTACTTATAACATTATCTTATTTAAATTTATACACTTACTTGTGTAAACTTAATTGTAAAACTAATAAATGGATTATGTATCTGGGTTGATGTTGTTTTTTTGTTTTGTTTTGTTTTAATTTTAATGGCACTATAATATTATTTGAAAGAAAACTATTTCCTCTAAAATCTTCTTGAATGCATTTATAAAGAAAGATTATGAAAACATTTGATTTTCCAATTAAAAGGTTATATTATGATGTGCTTTTATAATGTTAAATATTTTTAGGAAACTTCAAGAGTAACAGATGTTGCAGATCTTTAAGAGATGTGTTTTTAAATTCTGACTTCTTTCCTATGCCATAAAAAAAAGGAAAACAGTATTTGTTACAGAAAGGATGTTTGCTTTCCAAACCATCACTGAATGCGCAAGGAAAAATGGAACAAAAACTTTTCCATTCTAATTCTATGCATTCTGTTATTTCTGTTACAAAAAGATAATATTGACAGTGAATTAGACATTGAAAATTAGAAAAGTGATGAAATCTGCTTTTTAAAGCAGCAATTTGACACAAATGGTAGGCCATGAACAATGATACTCACGACAAGAGGAGGGAGTGAGAAAAAAGACAGTGGAAGATAAAACATAATGCATGCATGGCTACGGGATAAAGGATAATGGGATTTCCCTGATAGAATTTTCTGACTTTCAAAAATGAGAAACAAAAGTGCATAACACAAATTTTTTTTATGGATGTGACGGAAGGAAGCAAATGACCAGTAATAAGACGGCTTCTTCAAATAAATGTCAGCCTTTGGTTCCAATCATAAAATACTTTTTTGCTATTGAGCTATATCATACCCAAAGTATAAGCTAGTCTTATGACATGATGTTAAGTCTTTAAAGAAAAATGTCCAATGATGAAATGGAAGAGCGTGTCAGGAAGCAATAATAATAGTGATGAATTGGAAGAAACGACTGAATGTGTTAAAGTCTATGTAAAATTTAGCGAAGAACTGGTGTGAGAAAAAAAGAAAGTTTATCAATATTGATGTAAAAAAAAAAAAAAAAAAGAATGGATTCAGTAAGGAAGATCTTAAAAGGAAACAAGGAGATCAAGAAGGTAGGTGAGTGTGTGTAGTGTGTGAGCAGGGGGAAGGGAGGGGGGAGTAGGAAGGAGGATTATGTGATGGACGAAGTAAAATAAAAAATAAAATTGAAAAATGCCTTTCCTCTGGATATAGCAAAAATACATGGAAGGCTGTCCATTTTTATTTATGAATGCAAGGCTTGCCAGAGTAAGAGCATTTATGGATGGGATATTAAGGTGGGTAGACAAAAACTGGAAGTTTGGAAGAATATTGAAACAGTGAAATTCGCTTTGACCTCGGTGACAATAAAACTCAAGTTTTAATGTCGAAAGTTAAAAAAAAAGGAAGACTGTGTCAGTCCCGATGGACTGAATGGAAAAAGAATGATGGAATGCACAGAACAATTGCTGTATGCAGGTGGTACAGATATAATAACATACTATTAACATGTCCTTTCCTTGACAAGTGTCTCACCCATCTGGAAAACCTAAAAAAAATTATCCCATTCCAAAAAGAGAATTGTTTTTGAATGACTTACATCCTGTGAAACTTACATGTTATATAAAAAGAGATAATTATGTTGTTATAAAAAGCTTATTTTAAAAAATATGTGCTATATTTTGACTCCTTTTCCTTTTAGATCCCTACTCTGCGAATTTGCTTTTAAATTTATCAATCAGAAAGTAGTATTGACGATGCTATGCATTATATACTTTCACTAATAACATTTTCACATTTCAAGTAGTATTTAGATAGACTAATACGTCATTATACTGTGTGCATAATGTATAATTTTATTTTCAGTAATTTCTATCCTCCTGCCTTTAACAATGTTCAGTATTATCTCTTGGTAAAAAAAAAGATGTGGTCAATGTGTTTCAATATTATACACATAGAGCCTGGAGCTTAGAATTTGTATTAGACTACTAGAAAAGAGTTCAGTTCATCTTGAATAGTGGAAATGTTTCTCTACGGGGATCATTGAAATTGTCTAGATCTAATTTGTCAGATCTATTTCATAGTGCTATAAACATTAGATATGAATATGGAGACTACCTAAGGGCAAGTGTTTTCTCAGATCCTGACATTTTCCCTTTTCACACAAATGATTGCCCAATTCTTTCCGAAAGTCTGAACCCAGGTTGAAATTTCCGGATCCCTTGGATATTGATTTACAAAAATAACAAAGCTGATTAGATGAATAAACTAAAATTAAAATCTTTTGTAAAATGGTATGATACCAACTAATTTCAATTCAATGTAATAAAACAAATTTTAAGAAAAGAGGGTAGATTTTATAAAATAAGTTTTTAAAAATCTACTTTTTTTTTTTTTTAAGCAAAAAAAAAAAAAAAAAAAAAAAAGCAAGCAGCCATTTAAGTGTTAAAGTTTACCAAGTATACAGTAGTTACCGCCGAATTGGACAGTTGTCTGGAAGTAGCAAAACATTTAATTAGGTGAAACGTTCAGTTAGCCAGAATGAAAGGGCAATTGAGAGGGATGACAACCATGGTTGGACTATTAAGTAAAACATCATTAAAGGGGTGTTGTATTTCATAAAAAGAGGGAGTTACCGTCCTGTGACTCTGGCAGACTACCAAGGAAAATGAAATAGAGGATCATTGTCTCAATCTGCTGAACAGTCAGAGAGATGGGTGTAATGTTGTGTAGGCTTGGTCCAGCATGTGCAAGACCAATGGGTCGAGGGGGCAGTCACATAGGAATCTGGGATGAGATATGATTGGCCAACAAACGCAACCAGTCATAGAGGTCTATAAATTGTGCTGTGTGCTTGCATGTTTTCATGCCCTGTAACAGTTACTGACAGCTTAGCTATATTCACACGTGGTCCTGTACATGCAAAAAAACAGTAGCTAGAGCAGTAAAATAGCCCATTCATAAGCCTTGCATGGTTAGATTCTTTTTGGCCTTTGAATAAATTACATGTATAAAGTTGATGGACAAAGCAGTTTTTCCAAATGTAAACCCATAATAAACCAAAATTTTCATTTGAGACCTAGACTGTTCAATTAGAGGGGTGATTTTGATAATAAAAAAAAATAGTTCATGGAGAAAAGGTCCATCTAGCCAGACTCCAATTAGGTGGTAACTATTGTATTTTATACATGGTACAACTGCTGATAAAGAATTGAAAAAAAAGCAAGCATATATATCATATATGCAAGCTTTATTTATATCTGCTTCGTCTCGAAAGATTGCAGTAAATATCAACTTATTGACTATCGCTGGAATTGTTAGCATACACCACTTAAAAAACATGAACTTTTGTACATATATATTTCAGATCAAAGATTTGACACAAAATGGTTCTTGGTAACAATCTTGGTTCATTAAATTACAGGCAGTCTATTGACTTATTGAGAGAATTAAAGGTCTAATTTTAATAACTGCAGTTTTTCGAGACGAAGCAGATATAAATAAAGGAAATACATGTATATCTTATATATGATGTGTATATAAATAAAAGCCTGCGGTACAAACATATTAGAAATATTTAAGGCCCGTTTACAAGAATTATATTATATTATTATAGTCTAAGTCTTCAAAAGGGCTTGCAAACCCAAAGTTATTCATTCTTTTAGTATATTTTGATTCCTATGTATTATATATGTTAGTGCTGTGCATATTTTTTAAAGTTTCTGCCTAAAATCCTGCTGTATCTTTCCTGTATATTATAATACTTTGGTTGGGAGTATATTCCACAACGTGAATGTATTTAGCATTAGGGAAATACATTGTAATATACATTATATAGATATATAATATATGTACATATTATATATCAATGACTATCTAGATTTGAAGAAGGCAATGTAATACATGTATCTATATGTTTGAGCACCAGATCTTGAAC
>JBCHJU010015340.1:0-12082 GCA_039654505.1 Plocamopherus imperialis | reverse complement strand
AAACCCTGCTGTTTGTGGCCGCCACTGGACTGAGGATTTGAAGAACCCGACATAGAGAACGAGGAAGAAGAAGAAGTTCAAGCCGACTTAAAGACGTCACTGAGTTTAGACTAAACAACACAAGTTCCTGTTTCCTTTTTTAAGTTATATCAAAATACCTTATGTTTTGCATACTGTGCTTCTCTGGGGAGCTTGATTACAGAATCAAACATTCATCTGAGGTATATTATGACAACAAGGCCTAAGGCGATAAACCGTCTAAAAGACCGACAAGAAGAAAATGTTGACGCGCGCAATCGTAGTAATTCTCATGGCTTTCAGTGACACTCATAGAAAATAACAAAATATTCCTTACAAGCCTTTCCACCAATATTGCAGGAGCTTATCCCAGTTTCCGTAGCATGAATCTGACAGCGACAAATTAGATATTTATACCAATTTTTAATTGGGATACTAGCGTATTGCAGAATACTTTCCCAGCCCCCTAAAAGTCGTGCTTTCAAGCCTTGCAGCTCATTGGGCCGGATCACCGTTTCCGTAGCATGAAGTGGCCATGACAAATTAGATCTTTCTTTTTCTGAATAGGATTTTCGTCTAATGCAGAATACCTTCCCAGCCAAAGCTGTGCTCATTGCCACTTAGGTCGAGTGAGGCGACAAGGATAAAATCTCCTTGCTTAAGGAAAACAAAAACAAGCGAGCGTCACTCGGAGGTATCGAACCTGTGACCTCTCAGTCTGTAACCAAATTGATAACCACTGTCTCACATCGCCCCCTACTCATGGAAGCATCCATCGTATGATCATAAGGCAGTGGTGGACCATACCTTTTGATTTCCGCTGTGGGGTTGTACACGCCCTAGGCAAGACGTTTCTTGTTGCCTTGTCCTGCTCAGATTTTAATCACATGCCCTCATGACGTTTTTCTAGACAGCGTGATCATATGGTACAAGTTTCATTTCTAGGTTTAAAGAATGCGATACAATAAACTAAGTATTCTGGAAAAAGAAATGAAGCCCAAGACATAACAAAATTCCTAACAATTGACGAAGACCCAGTCTTCAAGATTGATAAAGGTCAAAGAGATGATCACTGCTCCCTTCTCATGCTCATGCCTTTCCGTGACATTTTATAGAAATTGTCCACAATACCTCAAACTCCAAGGGTGGGCTGTATCTATTGGTTTCCATTAAAAGGAAATGGTCACGCTGAGGACCAGAAGCCAAATGCAAAACATCCCCCACCTAGTCTCCACACCATCTCCATTGGCAGCCGGGTCTTCTCTATGGGAGTGAAACATGGACACTTGATAGTACTAGTAAAAGCAAAATACAAGCTCAGAAAAACAGAATCAGGGATACAAAAATAAAAGAAGAACTCTTGGCAAAGATAGGAAGAAATAGGCTCCAATGATATGGCCATATGAACAGAATGGAGGAAAGGCGAATACCAAAGCAACTATACCAGAGAAAAGTGCTAGGGAAAAGACCAAGAGGAAGACCTAGTAAACGATGGAACGAAGAGATAGGGGAAGACCTAAAAAGAAGGAATCTCACATTAACTTCTACCAAAAAGAAGTGTATGGACAGAAAATATCGGAAAAGGTTTGTCCGAAAGTGACATCTTATACTGAAAAGATTAAGGGAACTGAAAAGAAAAAAACAGAAAGAAAGAAAAAAAAAAAAAAGAAAGGGACTTTTTCTTATTCCAAAAGATGGAACCGACACTAAAAATGTTTGTATTTTAGTTTTGATCGAATAAAGCCAATTCAGATCACAAAAAATGAAATGGCAGTTTTCTGTAATATCCTGAAATACGAACTGTGCAGATTATAAAAACCACTCATTGATAATAAATTCAAGTAAGGCATCTTTGCCGTGTGCATTTTACCGTAGGGGACTTCAGCCTTGCATTTGTGACAGAAAGGTAGGCTCTTAAAACGACCAGAATGAAATTGGTGGTAAATATTCAACTGAAAATCTCAGTTTCAAAATACATAAGGAACATGATCCTTTCATCAAATGTGTTTGCGTAAGTTCATCGAAAGTGATGAACGTATGATCCTTTGATATTACGCCAAGACACCTCGGTATTTTTCAAAGCCAAAAAGGCCCGTCTTCAACCTTGAACACCTAGAACCTAGAACCTTGAATCATTGAATGTCGAAACCTCCTAAATAGAGGACCAGTCTACATTGAGCAATTCTTTCTAAAAAAAAAAAATCGAGCGACCCGATTTCATGACACTTGGTGGTAATTTGTTCCAGAGCCGAGTGACGACGGTATGACGGACTGCAGATGGGCGTTTAAACGTGAGTAGGAAGGCATTTTTTTCTGCCCGTGTCCTCTAGTGTGCCCTTTTGTATATTGGATGTTATCTGACATACAATTGTGTATGATTTTGTAGAGCAATTTATACAATGTAATGCATTTGTAACGCTCGAGGCTCAAGCTCTCAAGGAGGCTATCAGATTTATGGTCGAGGGGAAAGTCGAGAAAGAGGAATGAGTTGAGATACGATTCGATTGTTATCATTCACGCAGCTTCCCATGACGTTTATGGGCCTGTCCACTATAAAATCTTAAACAAACAAGGGATAGATTCTATGTCTATCAATTTCCTCCTTGTGGTGGGACACGCCACGAGGAAGACTTCAAAATCGAAAGTGTTACACACTGCGTGATGACGAAGAAATTAAGAATTAAAAAAAAAACCCGAACAACAAACAAGCAAGCAAAGAAACAAACAAAAACTAGAAAACAACAACAAAAAACAACAAAACAAAACAAAACCACAACTTCTAGAAAAGAAGGGACTTAAAACGAAAATCATCTCGACCGTTGCTCCCCGATCGACAATACTCTTTCAGTTTTGGCTGCATATGACATCCTTTCATTACCAAAGATGAACCTTACTCTAAAAGATCACAGTTTTGATACACTCAGACAATGGAAATTATGAGAAGTGATTACAGAGATAGACAAAAGTCAAAGAACATTATAGCTCTGTAAATCTTTACTTAAAATGCATCGATATAACACGTTTGTCAGAAAGCTTCCAGATGGAAGTGAAGCAGTGCAATTTACTGAATTAATGAATCATACATGTTCATTACATATCAGTTGCTAATATTGTACATTACTTGATACTGATTGTTTAGTGATTGTTCGCCTTGGCTGATTGATTGATTTGCTAAATGATTAAAAGTCGTCCGCATTCTCTGTTGATCGAAATGTATATTTGAAAAATCATTAAAGCTCTAATAAGCAAGAGAGCCAAGAGATCTTTGCTGAACGCAGAGCGAATCACCGAACAGATGCTCGGTTTCGAGTTTGATGGGAATCCCAAAACAACTGTCCTCGCCATATACGTTCCAACCAATGCCGCAGAACGGAGATCAGTAGAGGAGGTCTACTGGGATTTAGGAAACACGCTCCTGGACATACCATCACACAACCTTGTCACCACTCTTGGTGATTTCAACGCCAGGATTGGCCTCCTTTCTGTGAAGACCTCCTCTCTGAATTCAACCTGCTGGTAGCTAACGGCCGCTTTCGGAAGAGGCCTAGGAAACTATGGACTGTTAGAAACAGAGCCAGGGACTCGCTGCGATGGTTGGATTACAATATTGATCCGCAAGGAATGGAGGAACAGCCTGATGAACGCAGAGGCATACGCACGGCTCATCCACCTCCACTGGGGGTTCAAATCACAGAATTGTCTGTGAAAAGCTGAAACTGACCTTGAGAGTCTCCAAACATATCAGGAAGACTGGGTACTATTGGAAAAGATTCTCCAACTTCACTGACATCCAAGTAAATTATACTGTGATTGGGAAGAACCGGTGTCAGCTGTTGAAAGAATAGGGGGAATATCGCTATAATTGAGGAATGTGTGACTGCGAAGGCTAAGAAGTTAACAGCTCACACTTGATCAGAAACTAGATTTGTTGTGGCAAGAGAGAAGGCCGAGAAAGTCCACGAGGCATGAATTAAGAACAACAGGGATTAAAATGAGCTACCTGGAAGCTCGCATTGGGTCAGCTTCGTGAAACCTGTTGTCGGTGGGCGTGTTGTTAGCGAAGGTGTTGTTCGTGACGGTGTTGTTGGTGAGGGTTTTGTTGCTACGGTGTTGTTGGTTCACTGTTTTTGGTGACGGTGTTGTTTGCGATGGTGTTTTATGTACGTTGTTGTTGCAGACGGTGGTGCTGGTACGGTGTTTTTGCTGATGATGTTGTTGGTGACGGTGTTGTTGACGAAGGCATCCTTTTTACAGTCTTGTTGATAAAAGTGTCGTTGGTAGGGTATTTTTGGTTCTGTGTTGTTGGTGACGGTGTTGAATGCGATGGTGTTTTGTGGTACGGTACACTGTTTTTTTTTTTTTGAGACGGCGGTGTTGGTACGGCATTTTTTGTGAAAGTGTTCTTGGTGAGGGGTTTTGTCACTGACGTTTTTCTTAGCAGCGTTGTGTTGGTGACGGTGGTGTTGGTGATGGCTATGTTGGCGATGGAGTTGGCGATATTATTGACACGGATTCGATGGTAACTTTGCTGTTGGTGTTGTTGATTACCATGCATTTGGTAAGGTGGAGTTGATGACGGTGTTGTTGATGACGATTTTTCTTTTTGCGACGGCGATGTTGTAGGGTGGTCTTGGTGAAGGTGTTGGTGAGGGTGTTTTTGACAACGGTGTCGTTGGCGACGGTGTTGTTCTTACGGTCTTGTTGGTAAAGGTGTTTTGGTACGGTGGTTATTTTTTTCGGTAATAATGTTGTTTGCGATGGTATTTCATGGTCCGGTGTTGTTGGGGACGGTGGTGTTGATGAAGATGTTGTTGGTGAACGTGTTTTTGTTCAAGGTGTTGCTGGTGAAGGAGGTTATGGTATGTTAGTTATGGTGCAGATGTTTTTTGGCGACCGTGTTGTTGGTGAAGGTGTTGTTAGTGACACTGTTGTTGGTGAAGGTGTTGTTGGTTGCGGTGTTTTTGTTGTTATTGTTGTTGTTGACGGTTTTGCTGGTGAAGGTGTTGTTGGTGCGTTCTTGTTGGTGAATGTGCTGTTGGTTCCGTGTTGTTGGTGACACTGTGTTTTGCGATGGTGTTTTATGGTACGTTGTTTTTGGAGTCGGTGGTGCAGGTACGGTGTTGTTGGCGACGGCGTTGTTGGTAAAGATGTCCTAAAGATGTGTTTGGTTACAGTGTTGTTGGTGGTGTTGTTTGTACGACATTGTTGGTACGGTATTTTTGGTGAAGATGTTGCCGCTGAAGGTGTTGCTGGTATTGGTTAAGGTGCTGTTGCTGAAGGTGTTTATTGGTGAAAGTGTTGTTGGTACGTTGGTTTTGGTGACGAGCTACATGGTAAAGGTGTTTTTGTTAAAGGTGTTTTTTACGGTGGTGTTGGTACTGTGTTGTTGGTGACGGTGACTGGTTAAGTTTTTGTTGGTGCTTCAGGGTTTTTGGTAAAGGTGATCTATGTACGGTTTTGTTGGTAAAGGTGTAGTTGGTGACGACTTTGTTATGGTGAAGGTGTTGTAGGTTTGGTATTTTTAGTACGGTGATGTTTGACGACGATGTTGTTTTGGTACGGTCTCGTTGGTGACGGTGTTGTTAGTCAAAGGTGTTGTTGGTGAAAGTGTTGTTGGTCAGGGTCTAGTTGGAACGGTTGTGTTGGTGGCGGTGTTGTTGAAGGTGATGTTAATATGGGACTTTTTGGCTACTGTGTTGTTGTAAAGGAGCTGTTGGTATGTTTTTGTTGGCGATGATATTATTTGTGAAAGTGTTCTTGATTACAGTGTTGTTGGTTACACTGTTGTGGGCGACGGTGTTGTTGGGGCAGTGTTCCTGGTGACGATGTTTTTGGTGAAGTTGGGTTTGTTTGTTGTTTTTTGTTTTGTTTTTTTTGGCGACGGTATTGTTGGTGAAGGTATTGTTGGTACGCTGTTTTTGGTGAACGTGTTTTTCGCAACGGTGTTGTTAGTTACACTGTTGTTTGTGACGATGTTGTTGGTGACTGTTTTTATGGTGCTGGCGTTGTTAGAGACGGATTTTTTTGGCGAAGGTGTTGTTTGTACACTATTGTTGAAACTGTCCTCTTTCAACTCTTTATAACAATTTTGTTTGAATTTTGTAATTTGTACAATGTTAAGGAGTAGGCAACGACGGCGTTGTTCGTGCAGGTGTTGGTGGTGACAGTGTTGTTGATGACGTTGTGTCTGGTGAAGGTGTCGTTGGCAACGGTGTTGTTTCGAGAGTATTTTTTGTGACGGTGCTGTTGGTGTAAGTTTTCTTGCAGAAGGCGTTTTTGTTGAATGTTTTGTTGGCCACGGGTTTGTTTTGCGATGGTGTTATGGTAAGGTGTTGTTGTTGATGGGTTTTTTTTTGGTGGAGTTTTTGATACGTTGCTCATGGTGAAGATGTTGTTGGTACGGTGTTGTTGGTGAAGGTGTTGTAAATGAAGGTGTTATTGGTGACGGCGTTGTTGGTACGGTGTTGTTGGGGGTGTTTTTCGTGGCGTTTTTGTTGATGAAGGTGTGTTAGGAACGGTGTTGTTGCCAAAGGTGTTGTTGGTGACGGTGTTGTTGGTACGGGTGTTGATGGTGACGGCGTTGTTGGTACGCGTGTTGTTGGTGACGGTGTTGTTGATGACGGTGTGTTTAGTGAAAGTTTTGTTGGTGAAGGTGTTTTTGTTGACTGAGTTAATGATAGGGTTTCTATGGTAATTCTGCTGTTGGTATGGTGTTGTTGATGACTGTGCCTTTGGTAAGGTAGTGTTGGTGACGCTGTTGTTAGTATGGTGTTGCTTGTACGATGTTGTTGGTGATGCTTTTTCTTTTGCCACGGTTATGTTGGTAGGGTGCTCTTGGTGAAAGTGTTGTTGTTACGGTGTTGCTGATGACGGTGTTGTTGGTCCGGTCTTGTAATTGAAGGTGTTGTTGGTATGGTGTTGTTGATTCGGTGATGTTGGTGACCGTGGTGTTTGCGATGGTGCTTTTTAATGTTACTTATGTACATTGTTGTTTGAGACGATGGTGTTGATGAAAGTTAAAGTGTTGTTGTTCGAGGTGTTGTTGTTCGAGGTGTTGTTGGTGAGGGTGTTTGAGTGAAGATGTTGTTGGTGAGGGTTTTCTTGGTGACGTGTTGTTGCTACAGTGTCGTTGGTGAAGGTGTTGTTTGTGTTGTTGCTGGTGACGGTCATGATGGTGATGGTTGTTTTTCTTGTGTTTTTTTTGTTTGTTTGTTTGTTTGTTTTTTGTTTTGTTTTTTAGTACGGTGGTGTTTGGTGAAGGCGTTGTTGTTGAAGGTGTTCCTGCGATGGTGTTTTTATGAAGATTTCGTTGGTCTTGGTCTTGGGGTTTATTTTTCATGAAGGTATTGTTGGTGAAGGTGTTTTTAATGACGGTGTTGTTGGTGAAAGAGTTATTAAGGTTGTTTTTGTTTTTTTTTTGGTGAAAGTGGTGCTGGCGATCGTTTTGTTGGTACCTTGCTGTTGTTGGCTATGTTTTTTGTTGAAGTTCTTTTTGGCGACGCATTGTTGGTGAAGGCGTTGTTGTAACGGTGTTGTTGGTGACGGCGATGTTGGTGAAGATGTTGCTGGCGAAGGTCTTGTTCGAGACGATGCTGTTGGCGACCGACGGTGTTGTTGGTGACGATGTTAGTAGCGACGGTGTTGTTAGTGCAGGTGTTTGTGTGACAGTATTCTGGATGACGGTGTATCTGGCAAAGGCGTTGTTGGTGAAGGTGGTGCAGGTGAAGGTGTTGTTGGAGGCGGTGTAGTTGGTATTGTTTTGATGCTGAAGGTGTTATTCGTACGGGGTTGGTTGTTGAAGATGTTGTTTATGACGCTTTTGATTGTGCATGTGTTGTTGTTACTGTGTTGATGGTAAGGATGCTGTTGGTCACCAAAAACACAGTACGCATGTATTAACAATATATTTACCAAAACCACCGTAGCAACACCATCGTCTCCAATAAAAACGTACACCATCGCAAGAAACACCGTCAATATCATTGGTAAGGTGTTGTTATTGACGATGTTGTTGGTACGGTCTTGCCGTTGAGGGTGATGTTGGTAAGGCATTCGTTTGGTGTAGTTAGTAAAGGTATTGTTGGTGAATGTATTGATGGTATGGGCGTTGCTGGTGAAGGTGTTTTGGCGATTGGTTTGTTCAATTTGTTGGCGATTGTACATTTGGTTCGCTGGTGTTGGTACGGTGCTTTGGCGACGGTGTTTTGTTGGTGAATGTGTTATTGGTGACAGTGTAATTGGTAATAATAATAATAATGAAATTTATTTATATAGCGCCCATTCCAAAGAATGTGGCTCTAGGCGCTTGGTGTCAGTAATGTTGTTGAAAGTGCTTTTGGCGACAGTTTTGATGGTGAAGGTATTGTTGGTAAAGGTGTTCTTAGATAGGGTGTCGTTGATGACGATATTCAGGGCGACGGTTTTGTTTGTACGAAGCTGTTGGTTAAGGTATTGTTGTTGACGGTGTTGTTGGTATGGTGTTGTTGTGAACGTGTTGTTCGGTGAATATGTTATTTGTGACGGTGTTGTTGGTGACGGTGTTGTTGGCGACTGTACTGTTGGTGAAGGTGCTGATGGTGAAGGTGTTGTTGGTGAAAGTGTTTTTGCTGAAGGTGTCGTTAGTGACGTCGTTCTTGACGACAGTGTTTTTGGTACGGTGGTGTTGATGACTTTCTGGTCGGAACGTTGTTGTAACTTGTTGGTGACGATTTTTTCGGCGACGGTGTTGTTGGTATGGTGTTGTTGGTATGCGTTTTGTTGCTGAAGGTTTTGGCGACTACATTGCTCGTGCGGAGTTTTTCTTGTGGTGTTGGTTCAACGGTGCTGTTTGGATGTGTGTTCTTGGTACGCTGTTGTTGGTGAGGGAATTGTTGGTGACGATGTTACTGTTAACGGTGTTGGTGGTACGGTTTGGTTGGTGATGAGTCTGATGGTGTGGCTTTGTTCATGAAAGTGTTATTGGTACAGTGGTGTTGATGTTGGTGTTGTTAGTGCGGTGCTGGTTGTACGGTTTTGTTGGTGATACTTCTTTTTTTTTTACGAGGGTGATGTTGGTAAGGTGTTGTTGGTGAAGGTGTTGATTTGACATTGTTATTGGCGACGGTGTTGTTTGTACAGTGTTACTGGTGAATTTGCTTGTATGGTGTATTTGGCGACGGTGTTGTTTTTACTGTGGTGTTGGTACTGTGTTCTTTGTAACGGTGTTGTTGAAAGGTGTTATTTGGATGGGTTTTTTAATTTTTGTTTAGTTATCATTGACGATGCTGTTGGTGACGGTGTTGTTGGCGACAGTGTTGTTGGTACGTTGTACATTGTATTAGTACATTGTCTTTGGTACGCTTTTTTTTTTTTTTTGTTACAGTTTTGTTACAGTACAGTTTTGCTGATACGGTGTTGTTGGTGATGGTGGTGTTGGTGAAGGTATTGTTGGTAAAGGTATTGTTGGTGAAGGTGTTGTTGAAGGTGTTTTTGGTGACAGTTTTGTTCACGGCGGTGTTGTTTGTGACAATGTTGTTGTAGGTTTTGTTGGTGATATTTTATTGGTATCGGTGTTGTTGGACGGTGTTGTTGGTGAAGGTGTTGTTGATTACGGTGTTGCTGATACGGTTTTGTTTGGTTGGGTTTGTTTTTGTTGTTGTTTGTTTGTTTTTCTTGAGGGTTTTTTGGTACTGTATTGTTGCTGAAGGTTTTGTTGGTACGTTGTTGTTGGTACGATCTTTTTGGCGACGGTGTTGCTGATACGGTGTTGGTCCTGACGATGTTGCTGGTGATGGTGTTAGGGGTGAAGGTGATGTTAGTTACGGTTTTGTTGGTCACAATATTGTTGGTACGGTGTTGATGGCAAAAGTGCTGTTGGTACAGTGTCGCTGATGACTGGGTTGTTGGTAACCGTGTTGTTGGTGAAGATGTTGTTGGCGACGGTGTTCTTGGTACGATATTGTTGGTGGTGGAGTAGTTGATGACTGTGTTGCTGTTGATGGTGTTTTTGGTGAAGGAGTTATTGATTACGGTGTTGTAGAAACGGTTTTCTTTGCTTTTTTGTATTTTGTTTGTGTTTTTTGTTGGGTTTTTTTTTTTGGTACTGTTTTTGCTGAAGGTTTTGCTGGTACCTTGTTGTTGGTACGATATTTTTGGCGACGGTGTTGTCGAAACGGTGTTGGTCGTGACGATGTTGTTGGTGACGGTGTTTTTGGTGACACGACGGTGTTGTTGGTATGGTGTTTGTGTTGATGCTGGTGTTTTTTGTACAGTTAAGATGTTGTAGGTGACGGTGGTGTTGGAAACGGTAGGCCTACCTTCGGTGGAAGTGTTGTTGGCGACGGTATTGTTGGTGAAGGTGTTGATGTTGAGGGTGTTTTTGGTGAATATGTTGTTGGTGACGGTGTTGTTGGTGAACATTGTCATATTGTTTGTGAATGTATTGTTGGTGATAGTGGTCTTTTTTATTTTTTTATTTATTTTTATTTTTTGTTTGTAGGGTTTTCTTATTTGGTTTTTAGTTTTTGTTGTCGTTATTTTGCTTTGGGGGGGGGGGAGGGGTTAGTTTGTTTGTTTTTTGTTTGTTTGTTTGTTTTTGTTTTGTTTTTTTGTTTTTTTGGGGGGACAGTGTTTTTGGCGTCGGTGTTGTTGGTCACAGTATTGTTGGTGAAGCTCGAAGGTGTTGATGGTGATGGTGTTGTTGGTAAAAATGATGTTAAGGAACGTGTTGTCGGTACGGTGTTGTTGGTATGGTGCTTTGGCCCCATTGTTGTTGATACGGTGTTCTAAGTGACGATGTTGTTCTGATGGTGCTGTTGGTAAAGATATTGTTGGTAAGGTGTGGTTGGTGACCACATTGTTGGCGAAGGTGTTGTTGGTACACTGTTTTTGTTGACGGTGTTGTTGATGACTATGTTGTTGTTACGGTGTTTTTAGTGAAGGAGTTCTTGGCGACGGTACTGTTGGTAGGCAGGGTGTTGTTGGTGAGCATTTTGTTGGTGAATGTGTTGGCGATTGTTTTGGTTGTAAGGTGTTGTTGGTACGGTCTTGTTGGTACACTGTTTTTGTTGACGGTGTTGTTGATGACGGTGTTGATGACGGTGTTGTTGACGACAGTGTTGTTGATTACGGTGATGTTTGTGACGGTGTAGTTGAATACGGTGTTGATTGTGCTGTTTGTACAGTGTTCTTGATGACGATGTTGTTGGTGTCGGTGTTGTTTGTGAAGGCATTGTTGGTGATGGTGGTGTTGCTGATAAAGGTTCTGTTGGCGAGGGTGTTTTGGAGACGATTCTGTTCGTGAAGGTGTTATTGGCGACGTTGTTTTTCTATACAGTTCTGTTGGTGAAGGTGCTGTTGGTGATAGGGTTGCTTGTACCGTGTTTTGTTGGTACATGTTTACTGTGTTGTTACCGAAGGTGTTGCTGTTAGTTTTATTTGTGAAAGTTATTGGTGAACGTGTTGTTAGCGAAGGTTTGTTAGTGATGGTGTTGTTGGTGACGGTGTTTTTGGTGATGGTGTAGGTTGTTGTTGGCGCAGTGTTGGTGAAGGTGGTGTTGGTGACGTCGTTGTTGGTGACGGTGTTGTTGATAATGTTACGGTCCTGTTTGCGGTGGTTTTGTTGGTATGCTGTTGTTGATACATTGTTGTTGGTGAAGATGTTTTTGGCGATGGTGTTGTTGTAATGATGTTGATGGCGACAGTGTTGCCGTTACTGTGTTGTTGATGAAGGTGTATTTTCGATGCTGTTGTTTGTACAGTGCTGATGAAGTGTCCTTGGAAACGGTGTTGTTGGCAATGGTGTTGTTTGTACAATGTATCTGGTGAATGTGTATTTGTTGACCGTGTTGCTGATGAAGGTGTCAGTGTTAGTGAAGGTTTTGTTGGTGAAGGTTTTGTTGGTGAAGATTTTGTTGGTGACAGTGTTTTGGTGAAGGTGCTCTTGGCAATGGTTTTGTCGGTACGATGAAGTTGGATGCAAAATGAAATAGATCTGACACATGGACTCCTTATTGGCTTGGTCAGTAAGAACGCTCTTCTTTTCTTGGGCGAGGCGATTCGGTGCCACTGTCGCGGGTTCAAGTCT
>JBCHJU010015229.1:0-12084 GCA_039654505.1 Plocamopherus imperialis | reverse complement strand
CTCTCTCTCTCTCTCTCTCTCTCTCTCTCCCTCCCTCTCTCTCTCTCTCTCTCTCTCTCTCTCTCTCTCTCTCTCTCACACACACACACACACACGCTCATTCATACACACGCGTGCGCCTAACGAGGAGGAGACTTTACTATTGCATTTAGGAAGACATAATGGTATTGTGGGAATGAATAGGTAAAGAGGGGGACGCCAGGGATTTTTATCTACATGAAAAACAGGAGGACAAGATTACATCGTCTCAATAGAAAGAGAAGAATATTGGAGATTATTGTGTAAATGGACAAAGAGTGAGATTGGCTACATAGACAAAGTGAGAAGACTCGAGTCTATGTAAAAGAGGAAGATACAAGATTATCAAGTGAATAACATAATAGGATGACTAGCATACTGTGTAAAAGACAAAGAGGAAATCGCCTGATTATGCTTACATAGACACAATCAACAGGTTGTTGTGTTACTTTTTAAACATTGATGGGTAAGATAAAAGATTACAGTGTAAATAGACATTTGATAAAGTAGTACATGTACTTATATGATGGCCGCTTATGGGGTTTAACCTAGAAAGTCACTAAAGCAGAAAGTGCATGACACATACAACTGTCATGTCTATTTGCATCAGAAATCAGCAGGCAACTACAATTTGTGATGCCTCTTAGTGTCCATTAAACCCTGAGAACTTAACAGTATTTTTTGTGTGTATTTTCCTCTGTAGATGGACCTTTTCTATTTATCATCGTGAGTGGCTTGTACTTTGCAGCAGGTTCTGGGCCATTCGTCCCCTCTTGTCTCCGATGTTTGCATGTCTGAAGTATGCTATTGACATTTTTGTGTCGCTGGTTGCCTGTCTTAAATTTGTGATATAAGTACTTCTTTATCATTCTCTAGCTTGCCTTCCCTCCATCATACCACTCACCACCAACATTTCAAGGCTCTTCTTACGTCAGATGTTGCCGAAAAATTTCAATTGTCTTTGTCTTATTCTTTATTTGGGACCTTTCTCTTTTGTCAATTTTCAAAACTTGTTCATTTGTTGTTTTTGATGTCCACGAGATTTTTAACACCCTTCGGTAGAGCCACATTCCCATGGCCTCTAATCTTTTCTCTCTCTCTTTATCGATGGTCCACGTCTCAGATGCATACAGGAGAGATAATTTGATATATGTATGATTTAATTCATGGAAGATGGTCTTTCCTTTTTCCATTTGTTGCATTTATTTTGTGTCTTTGCATTGTCTGAATTGGTAGAACCAAGGTATTTGAATGACTTGACTTGTGTTATTGGGTTTCCTTTGCTTGTGATTTTAAAATTTGTGCGTTTTATATCTTTGCCAACTAGCATGCACTGTGTTTTCTTGACATTTAGCAGGAGGCCTTTTTTTTTTGCTCGTTGTTAATAGCTTGTATAGTAGCATGTTTTATAAGTATTCTGGAGAATATGCTTTTGCATTAACATAGTTGCAGAGTGATTCATGAATTGAGAAAGAAAAGCGACAAACTGAGAATGAAAAGAAAAACCCCAGCAAATAAAAAGGGAAAACCCCATAAAGCCTTTTGTATAGATATGCATGTGAAATAAGCGTAAAGCGGATTTTTGGTAGTTATTGTATTATTTGTAAGGTGAACCAGTTACCCATATTATTGGGGTCACAAACACACACACACACACACACACACACACACACACACACACACACACAGTTTATAGAAAAACAGCTTTACATCTAACAATTCCTTTTTTTTCTTCTATTTTGTGGTGCAGGTGAGTGGCAGTCAGGAGTCTGTACATCGTGACCCTGAGTCGGGGCCTGTCACTCAGGTGGTCAGCGAAGATCCAGAGATCCGTTTCAACATGGAGGACACCAGGGCAGAGGTACTCATGGTTCCTTCAACGTTTCTGCATGTCCACTCTGGGAGGAGCGTGGACCAGGAAGGAGAGTCAGTGGAGGAAGAGGGCCATGACGGGGAGACAGCGGCAACGTCGTCAACGGCCATGACCGAGGCTGATCTGTATCCCGATGACATCACCACTCTCTTGCCTTCACCCCCGACGACTGCCAGCTGCAGTCACAGCAACAACAATTCACGCGCAGAGAAGAGAGACAAGGAGGACAGCCTCGATGCAGAAACCAAAGCTTTGATTAGCGACGGTGTTGATGGAAAGCATCGGCTGAGTATTGATGAAGATGATGAGGAGGTTGGTTCGCCAGAAGATCCGACCTCTTCCATCGCAGACCACTGCATGTTGCCAGATGGTGCCGCCGATGATCGGGATCAGACTAGCCCAGATCAGTCTAGCCGCACAGATGTGTCTTCATCGTCATGGACTGGTAGCAGCAATTCCTTACGCATATTGGTTCATGGTAAGGAAATAGACGTCAACGTTGAAGTCAACCATGAGTCCAAGGCCTGAACACGTCTGATGTTGTGAAATGTAAAAGCACAACAAAGCAGACAAACTAAGAAGAAAAAAAACCCAGCTGTACAGGGATAGGAGTTAATGGTGCCTGAATTTTAAATGGGATGGAAATTCCAACAAGGTGTGCTTAGTTCATTCACTAGAATCAAGTTAACAGACAAACTTTGTCCCCTCCTTCCTTTTGTTTAGACTTTATCTTCTTTTCGTGTATGTAATGGAGTCTTTACTCAGATCCCATCTGTCCCAACCTTATTTCCCCCAAAGGTTGCATCACGGCACATCATGTCACGTTTGGTTTGGATTTCCCACCTTTCGACCTTCTATCCGCGCTGTGAATACACACACACCTACACATACATGCACACATACATACGTGTTGGATGGCAAATGAATTGAGACAATTTCTTCGGATATTTCATGGGAAGTATCAAGTATTTAAGTTATTGCAAGATGATCCTGCCCGCTGCAACAAGGTGATTCTTTCGGTACAATGGATTGACTTGATAGCGGTGACAGAGATTGGACATAGTTTCAAATTCTATGGATTTCACATGAAGTAATGCTCAAGAAAGACTTTAATGTTTATAATATGATGTTTTGTTGTTTTATGATAATGATGGTATGTTAATGTTTTCATCTCTTTTACATTCTTCGATCTTCTTTAGATTAGTGCATCGTTTCTTTTTTTTTTTTTTTTTTTTTTAAAATTTCTTGGTTTTCTTTCTCCTGCCCCCTGTACACAATCCTCTGCCTTAGAGAGTAAAAATGAGTGATACCAAGGTGAAAAAAAAATGAATGCAAAAAACAAACCTAAAAGTAAGCAACTTCTGACTGTTTTAGGCCACTGTTTCTTGAGTTTACTTGCAGAATTTGGCTGAAACTTAACAAGTTAATGGTTGTATTGCTTTATCCTGATGTGGGTTTGTTTTATGACTCTGCTAACGCACGGGTTTCCATCCATTCTGGTTCTCCATGCTTTCTCATTTCATAAGGCTGCCTCTGTGACAGCTGCTAACCGACATTTTTTTGTCTTGTGTCCTCTCTGTGCTGTGATTATTGCCAATGCCATAATGACTTTGCCTCTCCCTCATCTTTGTTATCCTCATTTTATGCTTGGTTGAATGTGCTTTGAGTTCTTTTTGTCGCTGACAGATCCATTCAGATTTTGTTTTGGACTGTTGTGCTATGCTTACTTTCAATCATAGATACTTTCAGTACTGTTTCAAGTACCTCTATTTATGATGTAAATGAAGGGGAAGCCCTTTTCATGCCTCTCTTCCATCCCTTGCATCATACACTACTTTCATCATTCTTGTTCCTAATGAGCATCCCAAAAAAAAGACATGGAATAAGGTTGCCTTTAAAGATTTGAGAGCACTCATGCCTCATGATGTACTGTGTATGCATGTATGAAAGGTTCAGAGAGAGAACTGAAGGCCATTGATAGATGACTATGCTGTTCACTGGTGGCTAGTATCTCTGTCTGTAGATCAAAGCTGCCATGTTATAATTTGGTAACGGGTGGGGTGACAAAAACATTGTATTTCACTTGGTGCTAACAGTAATGGATGTCTGACAATTTTGTGCCTGCGTCATGTGTCTACCCTTGTATGTCCTTTGTCTACCTTTTGGAATCAACGACTCTCTTGTTTGTTATCACTGAGAGGTTTTTTTGATTGTTGGAAGATGATCACTGGTATTTATTTATTTATTTATTGATAATTTACAATAATGTATGTGTACATATATATATCTTTTCATCAGTGTCTTGTCAATGTCCATTATTTGTTTCATTCACACCTTAACTGTCTATTCCTCTGCTATCTCTCTTATCTCATATTTTCCATTTGTATTTAATGAAAGAACAAAGTTGTAAAAGAGATAAAAAATCATCCTTGTTTGATATTTGATCGCCCTGTTTGACATTTTTATTGGAGGGTATTTGATCCTTTTTGTGTTTGTATATTTATACCTTATTTATATACACATAGATTATAGGCATTCTCTTGTAATTATAAAAGTTATATTTAACTTTTATCTGTCATTTTTCTTTAATTGTTTATTCCAATGTTTTACCTTAGTAACATGAATGACGTCTTATATTATGATTTATATATTATATAGATATTATCATCATTAATCTGCTGTGCTCACACCCTCCCTATTCTGGCACCACATCTCACAAAGAAACAAAACAACCCAAGGAAATCAAACCAACCAACGCCTTCCCCTCTTTGGAAAAAAAGACAAAAAGATTAAAAAAAAAAAGAAAAGAAACGAAGACAATATGTAACTGCAGATGTTTTGAAGATTTTTAAAGGAGGAGGCCAGGATTAGTCGTATAATTTTAAGAGTTCTGTTGAAGTAACATGTGTAAATGAGTATAAAACAAAAATTTAGATTTGAGTCATGATCCAGAACATTGAATTTATCCCTCATTTGAATTTTTAATATTAAATGATGATAGATATAATATGATAATTATTTTTTCAACCTTCTTTTGTAATTTTTTTTTTTTAATTGATTTTTTTGGTATTCACTTTAAAGTTAATAGATGAAACTAAATTATAAACGGTAATATCAATTCAATTTGTAATCACATATTAATTTGTTCTTTTAGACACTCATTCTTTGTGTGCAGAGAAAGCATCATGTAAGGTAATTCTTCATTATGTGGAGAATTTGTGTGTCATTTGAGGATGCAATTTGACTGATGTTTGCTTGTTTGACTTGCAAGAGATTTGTTCTGTAACGTTCATTTTTTGCCTTTCAGACATTTTCATTAAAGCTTATTTTTCACTTTATCATAATTATATTAAATTAAATCATATTCTATTCGGCAGTAGTTAGAATCACATTCTTGAATGAAATGTTTTGCACATCGGCAAGTTCCTTTTTGTCCCATGGGCATATTGATACAAAATCTAATGCGACCTTTTTAATTGTGTTTCCTACAGTTAAAATAAAGCAACAATGGTGCGTCTAAATCGAATACAACTCTCTCTTTTATAAAGTAACATTTTTACCTGGCACTGCTTCTACTTAGAACATGCAGCCAGGGCGATTCACTTTTGGTTTTTGAGAGGAGTCCTCCCATATCCTTTGTTTTGACTTTCGACCACTCAAACTGGATGAAAACATTTGGAAACATTTGCAACATACATTTTGGAGGTATTAAAATAATACTGTGTACTAATTTTATCTCAATGATCTTGTTCCCATCCCTGCCAAGGCCAATGGCTGTCTGACCTATTGTTTTCAAGTCTTGATCACATTCCTCACCCTATCTTTTGATCTGGGTCTTTCTTTTACTTTTCTCCCTCTCCCCTCTTTTGGTTCTTTACTCCTCTACATTGATTTACTTACATTCACTGTCTCATGTTTGTTTAAGTTGAAGTAGCTTAAAATTTACCCCTTATCCCAGCAATGCCGTTTTGTTCAAAATTATTTCCTGCTGCAATACTCCTATAAAATAATATCATTTGTGCGATTTAAAACTTTTTTTTTTTTTCAAATATTATGTTTTGCCTTTGCCTTTTCTGATATACATGGTAGTTTTCTTCTCATGGTGTTAGGACAGCATATATCCATTTCTGTCAACACGAGTTTAGATGAATCCTTGCTTGTGATATAACATGGTTCATGACGGTAATTGTTCAGCTTTTTTATACTCCATGGTTAACAAAGTTGAGTTCGGGATTGTTGAACTCTCGGCATATGTATATTTTGAAACACAACTTTTTCAAAACCTCTTATCATGACTTATAATTTCAAGGCAAGGATTTAAGAATTTTTGCTTGTTTGGTACTTTGAGTTAGTTGTTTTTTATATTTAGCTCTAAGTGGACACAATTAGCATCAATCCAGGCCTGGAGATAGATGATTGATCAAGATCAGTCAATTTTTCCTCATCCAATCAGCCAGTAATTGAATATAATATGTGAGAAAGGTTTTTTGTAGATATCAACTTTGATACCATTTAAATAAAAGCAATTTATTCAGTAAATTTGCTTTAACAAATGAGTACTTGTCTCTAAAATGATTGGAAGCTCATGGAATCTGTAGGCCAGTACAGTGAAGGGTTGACAACCTTTTGAAATGGTGACTCCCACTCTCCCTTCCAATTGAGGGTATTTGAAGAGTCTGATATAATAGCTATGGATAAGTCAATATAGGAGCCTGTTTCTTAGATTTGATTCATCTCTGATACCATAATTTGTGTCCAAAGATCTTTCTCCCCACGATAGAAACATCAGGCTTATCTTGAAGAAACATGATCACATCTAAAAAGACATTGCACAATGGATTGGACTAAAGAGTAAGGAACACCATTTGATACTTAATGTACAGAGATAGGACTATGTTGTAACCATTGGAAGCAAGATTATTTGACTCTCATGCCAACTCTTGTTAGAATTCAATTAAAAAAAAAAAAAAATTGATTCAAGGAACTAACTTAACATTTAAACATTTATCCACACTAGGTTTTGGCAGCTTGCAGTTCACAATCAAGTTCCATTTCTAAAAAAAGTTTTTGAGGTAACTTCAATTTTCAGTAATGTTTAGGCTATAATGTTTTTATTCCATAGAGGAATTTTTATTTCTCTTTATTTCAGTTTGTTTTTCAAGGTCTGCATGATATTTGTAAAGCTAATTTATTTCATGATTGACATATACGTGTATGTCTCTTTACATTCAATCTTGATAAATGTAAGATATATAGAAAGAAAAAATGTGTTATATATTTCATTTCCACTTGCAGTGTTCTTTGAATTTGTTTTCTGTTTCAAATTTTTCTATATAAATCAAATCGTCTACAGAATCAAGTATGATTTTTTCTGTTTTGATGCGCTGTTTTCATGTCATCTCAATGTGTCTGATCAATAAACACTTAAAATCCTTTGTTTTCATATCATTCATTATGCTTTGCTTTCAAATAGGGGCTCATGTCATCTATGACTCGTTTCTTTGTTATATATATATGCTTTATTTTTTTGTCTACACCTTTGTCTTATTCTTCAGTGTATGCATTTATCTAGGTCTGGTGAACCAAGAGAATGCTGGCACCCAGCTTTAAACTTCTATTACATCAAAAAAAATTCTGCATGGAGAGTACTCTCTTTCTCTCCTAGACACATACCTTTGCAGGCTAAAGAGCTCCATCTGCTCAGGTATAAGGAACTTTTCAATGGCTGTTCTCTTTCGTCATGCTGTTGTATCATCACGTTATGAAGATCATCCCTCTATCAACCACTTGGAAGCTCACTGGGTCGGGGTCAGTAGTTCCATGTGTTGAGATTCCTAGACAAAAAGAAACAATTTTATCCAATTTGAGCCTTGTAGTTTTGATGTCTTACATCTGTTCTCAGATGATAATGCTAAGTAAAGTTATGCATTCTTAATCTTGATCCTGATAAATCTGCAAAGCATTTCCTCTGAGATAATTTCTTTTTTCAAAGGGGTTTTTTGGCTCTAGTCTTGAAACTGTTACAGAGATTTCTAAGTGTGGTTAATATTCATTCCTTTTACTGCACATCACATAAATTGAGAATTCTTACAAAAATGTAAGTAACTTTATATAAATTTTCAACCAGTTTTGCTATATTTGGCGCACAATCAGTAAATTAAATTTCTTAAAGAATGAGTTGGACAATATATCTTTGTTGCCCATCACTATTTACTATCATAATAAAAGCGATTTTCTTATCAAGGGCCAATATTAAGATCCTTTATAAATTGTCAGGTAGCCTACTTTTCATCCGAGCTTGTCTGAAAAAACTACATGAAAAAAAAATAGTGTTCAAGCATATATATATGCAACACAGCTACCAGCAATATTTTTTGAAAGTGCCATCTTCTACCTAAAATAGATTAGCTTCTGATAAAAATGTTTGACCCCTTTACTCTGAGTCCCTGTGTCTTACAATAGTTGATGTACTCTGTCTAGATTTCTGTGACCTGTGGAAGTCTGCAATGGAGCTGGTATAATGTCTTTCTTTTTGTCATATAATGCAAAAACCATTATTTCTGAAAAGTTGGATTGTTGGATGCATTTAGGAGACAATCTTATCATCAATCTTTCAGTACTTCAAAGTCAATCAAAAAATTAAAAATGATGAGGTTTGGCCGGGTTGGGTTTTTTGTTTTGTTTTGTTTGTTTTTAAAGATTTTGTAAGGTTTTCAAAGGTGTTCATAATAACTACTTTGCGTGTGATGCTGCCAGATTATTGATTGTCTTTGTGTAAAAATCATCTGCCCCCTTTAGTTATATCAATATTCTTTGATTGAAAATTAAAGCAGTGTCAAGACCCCACATTTTGATTTTTGCTCATAAGAGAAATAATATAATATCCTGGGGAAGGTTTATCATGCCTCGATACAACATCATATTTTTTGTTATAGAGTAGTGGGTACCCAAGGAAGGTCCGTCAATGGAGAAATTGAAGCTGATGACTATTGGCAGCTGATCATCTTTCCTGGGATTCCAACTACGTGTAGTAGGAGTTGATTTTACATAGAACTTGGCATTATTGATTTTTTAAAATTTTATTTCAACTCGGTACATTTATCATGCATAGCTCAAGAAATGTGAAAATGTTTTTACGTGTTAAGCACACAAGCAATGCAGATTGCTTCCATCCTTTTATGAATCAAATTTGATTGTTTCACTCTCCATTCAAGTGTATGGTTTGAATGATAAAAAGGTTAAAAAACAAAATTTAACAAAACAAAACAAAAAAAACAACAAAAAAACCTAAAAAAAAAACAAACCCAAAAACAAAAACACCATGTGAACATCATAGACATCTGTATCTGACTTAATTTTAAAACCACCCACGCTAAATCATCCTTGTAATATAGATTCCAGTTAAGAAGGCGCGATTTTTATAAATCTTTTTCTATGTCCATCTTTGCCATAGTTTTTCATTTTTTCATTTTTGGTATTAAAAGAGGGCCACTTTCTAGTCCATCCTATGAAAAGAAAGCCTCTCCCTTGTGTGCAACATTAATGCAGTAATTCTTTAGAAGACATTTCCGGCATGTGGAAATGCCACTGATTTTACTGCAACATTAGAGAGGGGATGCTAGGGTTGCTGTGGAAGAGGGGAGGCATATGGGCCTCAGGGAGGGATGGATCAGTTTGATGCAGACCGACGTGGGGTCCAAATTTGGTGGCTATCCCCTATTTATATATATGCATTGTGTTACGAACTGGGTCATTTGCTATCTAGAAGGACTGAGTACTTTTCGTACACAAAGGGTAATAGAACATCCTGGGGGGGTTATCGTGGTGCATGTTTTGGGCATGTTGGCCATCGCTATATTGTTTTTGAGAGATGATTTTATTTTCCCTGTAAATCATCTCTCCTTTTTGCTAATTTATTATTATTTTTATCATAGCATATTTGTACTACTATTCTAAATACTTCTTTTTATCCTTAGCATCCCTTTTCTCCCCTCTTTTTCCACCCTCAGATGACACAAGTGATGTTAATGGTGTCTTAAGCAATCAATCACTGGTATTAAAAGCCCAACAAATATCCCCCCCCCCCCCCCAAATAAAAAACAATCCCCAAAAATACGAAACAACAGCAAAACAAAAACAGAGAAAATAATATCCCCAACATTCACATGCAAAGGAAAGAAAAAGTTTGGTGTTTGACATGTTACCAGCTAATGTCTGGGGTTAGCAAAGCTTTGTCTGATTTATATTTTATTTATTTGTACATAGGCTAACCATGCTTGGTCTTCATTCAGATAGTGAATATCTAAGCTTGGTTGAAGTGCGTCTGTGGGGAGTAGTTGTATTACTCAATGTACAGAGTGGGAAAATACTCTGGCTATATCATTATCATTGTGCCAGAGCTACATAGGACCAGTGACTAGCCACTTTGAGAGTCTAGCTTGGATTGAACTTGAATGTTTCCATCTTGCCTTTTCTTGATACCCCTATTACTATAAACCTCAGTGAATGTGTTCAGATATACAGTATTGAATTTATATTGTTCTCATGTTCCATTTATTTAATCCTATTCAGTAGTTCAAAGAGATGTTATATTTTATGCATGTCAGATGACTTAAGCTATTGATGAATTTGAAAACAATGGTCCTCTAGAAAAAAACACTGTTAACAATTAATGTTACTGCGCTCTGTGTTGTCAACTTTTTTGTTTTGTTTGATCGCATTCTTAGCTTTTCAGTTGGTTTCAGTCTTGTTTTTCTTAAATTCCATTAACTATTGAAACATGAAGTAACTGAATTAACAGAATCTAAGTTTGGTGTGCTTTTTGGTTTGCTTTCTTGAAGTAACTGCCTTCTATAATTTAGGTAAAGCTGAAAAATGTGTTTGTTGGCAACCAGTGTCCTTATACATAGATGTAGCATACGATTCTTCTGCTAAACCTTCCTGTTCAATACATGACTTGGACTGGCGTGTTACCATTTGTGAAATCAGACCTGCATGTATAATATGTTGATAACTCACTGGGATATACTTTATTGTTTATTACTGGTATGTGTCCATCATCTTTGTACTTATATTTCAAACTTCCAAGAGTGGCAAGAGGCACTTATGGCAATATCAAAATTGTTTTCATGTGATAATAATGGATTTAAATGTAAGAGTAAGAGCAATAATCATTGCCCTTTGTAAGTAGTATCCGTTACATAATACCTGGACACTCATTTATTCTTAGTTCATTTTTATATGTGCAGAGAAAAATAAAAGCTAAGTAGACTTACATGCAATTTGGTTCATTCCTGATTTCTTCAATCGACTTGGCTTGGTGCATCATCAACACAAGGCTAGCTTTGACTTTTAACAAAAATGTGAAATTTAACTGTGGATTTTAACAAAGTTTGTGTTTGTAATGTGTTTGTGTTTAAAGCGAGTCTTTGGTTATTACAATGGTATAACATGTGCTTGAACTTCATTTGTGTTTGTGTGTCCTATGTGGTATTTGTATGTCATATATGTCTGGTGTCTGTATGTCACGTTTTCCTGGTATACGTATGTCAATATGTGTTGCATTATGTTAGTGGATTTTGTCGTTGTCCACCCTTCCTTGCCCTGAGTATTGTCAAGTACAATTTTAAATGTATAAATCATGATTACTTTAAATACCATATAAATATAAATTACTTTGATGTATGTCGTGTGTGTACATTATGAAGACTGTTTATTTCATGTGGAAGGTAAATTAAGGAACGCAATATCATAAAGGTTTTGTATGGTTATTTAAAAAATAAACCATTTCCTTCCTGTTTTCTCTTGCTGTGTATATGCGTGGGCATATGTGTTTGTGGACGTGTGTGTGTAAAAGATATTTTAGTTGATTCATATGTTCCTCGCCTGACAGTCTTTTTTTCCATTTTCGTTTTCAAAATCGTGCATTTTTGCAAAATTTGGTATTGTTCTGATTCATTGGCATTGTCTTGTTCCTGAAAAATTCAATAAAAACATGACACAACTCTTCACCTACATTTATTGTTTCCTTGAATTACTTGTTACAATGAGCTCATTATTCTTACACTTGTTCCCTACCTGTTATCTGCCATCCTGAACCTCTCCTGTTATCCTGTCTGTCGTCTTATACTTCTGTCATTCTCTCTGTAACCTTGCCCTTCTTAAGGCTTCTAACCTGTTATGTCAGAAAAACT